>JACBAD010001900.1:19219-39643 GCA_014281905.1 Aspergillus hiratsukae | reverse complement strand
CTTCCCTCTTGTTGCTTAGTCTCAATAAGGGAGAATCCGATCAGAGTCTTTAAACTGATTTTGAATGTGAGTCCGTTTGATACAGCCCTTTGAAGCCAGGAAGGGACCTTTGGGCTATGAGAACACCCTTTTACTAATTCATACCAGATATCTCGATTATCAAAGTGAGCAAGCAACAGTAACAGCTCTGCGGCGTTCGGGTCCCGCTTCTGTATCTCATGATATGAGATCATCCATGTTTGTAACATGTTACCTTGCTGATACTGATGTCCAGGACTTGATTGCGACTGCAGGTCAAACCAAGATTCTTGGTAATACTGTAAGTACTCAGTGATGCTTGTTCCAGTTTCACGCATAAATGCCCCAGCGATGACAATGGCCAATGGCAGTCCATCAAGACGATTAGAAAGGGCAAGGATATCTACATGTATTAGTAACATACGTGAGACTTATGAATCAAATGGCTCCCTACCTGGATTGCTCTTAAGCTCCCTCCTGGTATTCTTTGCTGACAGACCGCTGCTTTGCGAGAGTAGTTGAATTGCATCATTAGATTCAAGTCTGTGGACCGGAAAAGACTTCCCCAGCTCAGTCAGACCCTGGAGTCGAGTAGTAATGAGAATGGAGCCATGATCTGCTGTAGGGAAGAATTCACCAATATCATATGCATCACGAACAGCGTTGTCGATGGGAGAGTATCGATCAATATTGTCGAAAATGATTAGCCAGCGTGAGTTTCCCTCTAATGCCAGCCACTGTAACACGTGCCTCGCTTGTTGCTCCACTTCCTCGTCATTGATCGCCTCATTATTCCGGGACTGCCCTGGAAGTCGGGGCAAGACTGAGCTCAAAGACTGCAAGAGCGTGCCTCGATCCTTGCCACTCAGCCAAAGGACAGCAGTGAAATCGTTCCTGTGATCTCGTACAAAGCGAACCGCTAGCTGGGTTTTGCCCATACCACCAAGCCCATGAAGTATAGCAACTTTCCGGGACTGGGCATTTGCTGGCTGTAAATAGCGCCATAGGTGTTGTAGCTCGTCTTGCCGTCCCAAGAAATTTTCAATTACAGGCACCGCAGTTAGATCTAAAGGGACGTCAAAGCAGGGTGCTACAGAAATAAAGACTATTTAGTATAAGGTCAAACTAGATAAGGTGCATATGGATTGAAATTTAGAGCCTCTTACCAGCATGTGCCAGAGTTTCTCGTGCTGTTGGAGTACTATCAATCTGATTGATTGGAACCACCAGAAGAAGCTCTTTGGCATAAGCCGCTGCCACTGCTG
This sequence comes from Aspergillus hiratsukae, assembly GCA_014281905.1. Lineage (NCBI taxonomy): Eukaryota > Fungi > Ascomycota > Eurotiomycetes > Eurotiales > Aspergillaceae > Aspergillus > Aspergillus hiratsukae. The sequence goes on along the minus strand of JACBAD010001900.1, from coordinate 38,360 downwards.
CCGCATATCCTTGCCATTCCTTGTTCTTGTGAGAGTCAGCGTAGTCGCAGATGCCCCGAATGACCAGACATGGGAAGTCATTCATGAGCCCTGCAGCTTCCATCTCGACACAGTACACCCCTAAGCCCTGCGCCAGCTGATCTCGGCGCCTGCCGTCTTTCACCACTTGATTCGCAGATGCAATCAGTCCATAGTGAATAACTGGTTCCTCATGACCTCGTGAAGATCGTAAGATGAGTTTGGATCGATCACAATTGATAAATGTATTAGATGCCCCATGCTCGTAATCTGCTCGGTATAAACAGTCCTCTTGGCTTGGTCGGGCAAAGTTTGCAGCTCGGCGAGGCGTTTTGACTTGGATATTAGAAATAAATTCAAGAATCCGACTCTCTTCTGTGAGGTGATGCGCTTGAAGTGTAGCAAGTGCAGTTAGCAAAATCTTTGGCGGCTGGTTCAACATCCCTGTCCGCTGGAATTGACCGCCGCTCAACGCTTTACCAAGATCATATTGTATCACACCTCCAGATGTGTCTGCTGGCTGGCTCACGACAATATCACCCAGTCGAATATCTGCATGGCTGCTTGGTACTCCTCCGCCGATACCGACCATAAGACCAAACCGGATGGAGTGGAAGCTGGACAACAGCTGCATTGCCACTGTTGCAGCTGAAATAGTGCCATATGCGCCACTTGGTAAACAGGCAATAACAATATTGTGTTCCCTAATATTTCCAAGAATGTACGTATTCTGATCAGTCGACGGCAGGGGTAAACTTGGGTGTATTGCGTCCAACATCAGCTTCGCAGCCGCCATCTCCAGAGGCAAGGCGCATATCCATCCGACCCTGTAATCGTCATGAGATAGAGGGGTTCTGGAAGCCATAATGGACTATGTAATCATTGGATTCTTGAGATGGAATGACTATTCTAATAATCCATAGGGTAATATGACAGAAACAAAAATGTTCTGAAACCCAAGTCTTGGGAATAGTTGCCAGTTATTCACGTGAGGAGCGGGGTTGTGAAGTGAGGCTGGGGCATAGCCGCATAATACTCTTCACAGCCAATCATCTTCATAACTCTGGATTAGAGAAAGAGAGATAATGCCGCCAGATTACTATTCAATGGTTGTGGTCGATAACGTGGTCTAGGCAGGCTATTTACCATGATCTACTCCGTATATACAAGGAACTACCGCCAGTTAAGTCATTCGAACTCTCAGACGTTTCGTCATTTCGCATTCGAAGCTTTTAGTAGGGATGTTGTAATTACAAATCGCCTACCTCATTACAAAATCTTGAAATTTCAATTTTTTTCCCCCATCATAATTACATTCAAGGGCTCTCTCCGTGATTAGTTACCTTGAGCAGTACAAGTGACCAAGCTGATTTGTGCCGAGTTTCAACCTCCCCTACGGAAAGCTCTGATTGCATAAATTGGATCTAACCTTACGTGTTATAGATTAGCTTAATTCCAAATCCCAAGGCCCGGTGGCTCAATAAACTATTCAGAACTAAAGCCTTGGCAGTGGGGCAAGGAAATAATCATCATATATATGTTCGTTGGTCAAGCCGATTTCGAGAACAACTGTACCAGAGCTGATATTGAACTAAACACGGAGAAAGCAAAGGAAGAAGCTTCAGCCAGGCAGAGAGCTGCAGGTATTACAGTGTTCTCTGACACATGCGGCTAGCAGAGCCATTTAGGGGCCGCAGCTGTAGCCCCTGACCAGAATCCAAACATTATACAACGCTGGCAGATATGCATTAGTTCTGGTTAATGTAAGCTGCAGTGCTCATGGCAGTATACTGTGCTATTAGTCTGGTCTACTATATGACGCAGAAGGACCAGAAGGCTCTAAGCACGAACCAAGAGCCAGTAACTAACCTTAGTGACGGCATGTCTGCACTACAAGCGATAGGAAATACAAGGAACATGTCTGGACAGTGGATAATCCAGGCCATCCTCCAGTTGGCCAGGAGTTGAAGGCGTGTTGGATTCGCCGTCTGCAGTAAGTCCTGGCATACTGTAATGACCCAAGAAATGATACAGCAGACTGTAATTGATATGTTGCTCATGGAACGGTGTCCATGACTTCCATACTTGCCTAATCACCCTCAATATTTGAGGGCACCAGAAATTACCTGTACGCCGTAGATTGAGGCGCAGCAGAGGTAAATTATAACTCCACGTACTTCATAGTGGGTGAAGTTTTCCCGCTAGTTTCGTTGGCCCCGCCGCGGTGAGTTGATCAACTAACTAGTCTACTGCGAAATAGATAGAACGCTACTACAGTCATTTGACCAAAAAATGAGTTAGACTTGTGTGGCCACACTAATATCAAACATGGTATACTGATCGCCTGTGCATTTCTAACCAGCTTAAGTTTGGCTGAAAAATTTACATTGCTTCACCTCCGGTTGCATATTGAGATTGAATTGTTCCCTACTGAACCTACTATGCAACGTTGACCATACCACTATGGTTAAATTGATCAGACTGAGAATAATAGAAAGGTTGTAATAATAAAGTTATGGAGCAGAATTAATGGGCCTGTCATCCAGTTTATTGCCCTGATCTGTGTTGAGCAGGTGGGGCTGCACTAGTGAGCATAAGTTATAACTTACAACTAGACAGTAGTTCAGAACTTCGTCTACTGAACACTCCACTGTAAAGCCACGGACCACATTTCCTAATTGGATTCCCAGTGGCCCGGGCTATTTCACTCCATCCTTTTCCCTTTGTACCTTCCGCTGAACTATACACAAGATTAAGATGGACATGACACTATCCGCGGACTAATAAACGGCGCTCAATGCACCATAAGATTAAGCTAGGCCGGAGTGGCAACATTCTCAGTGCAAGATTAGAGATAGCAGCTTGTTAGTGTTCTCTACAGAAGTTTACAGTGGAGTGGCACGTTACTCACCTACACATCATGAATGCACCCCATGACTTAATGCAATTAAGGAAGCTGACTCACATTAAGCTGCGAAACCTCCAATGCATATTTGAGGTAAACTATCCAATAATCATTATAGTCGGGAGGTGAGCCATCTCAGGTAGGGTAAATAGTCCTAGAGTGATCCCCAAGCTTCTTGACTCGTTTAATTTGATAAAGGCCGCTAATCGATAACTAGCTTTAATCCAAAGCAACCATCGCCAGTCAAGCACGGCTAATGAATACTTACAAGGCCCCATCAACAAGCTGTGAGTAACCGTGCTAGGCGCCAAAAGGCGTTGGGCTCGGGGTACTCTCGGCTGGTCATTGCCACGATCTGTCTTCTGGCATTGAGTCGGACCGCGGAACCCAGAAGCACAAGCCCTATCGGCATTTCCTCATAGCGTTTCCCTCGACGCAGGCTATCATGCCTTCCACAATTTCCAAGAGCATAGGCTCCGGGTTCAGCCGTTGGCTCCATGATCCAATTGGGATCCCATTACACAGGCGTCGGAAATTCCAGATAACTCTGATACCGCAACTCCACCCATCGTCTTGTTGCGGGGTTGGCTATAATACTTCAGTTCATTATTCATTATCATTGAAATAGGATTGACCGAATACTTACAGCATCCATGTAGCGAAACCCGAAGCTACCGAATTGCTGCTCGACCAGCCTCGGTATCTCCGTCTTCCTCGTGGCATCGTTCGCCAATGAATCATAATGGCGTATCAGTTTCTCTCGTTCGTTAATTTCGAGTAGGGTAAAGTGATCTTGATTGTGGTTAATAGGGCAGAAGTGTACCAATTCCTCTTCGGCCTCTTTCTGGTCCTCCGCAATCTTCTCGGCCCATCTCGCCAGCGGCGTTGTTTTTTTGACTTCTACCAGTTGGCAGTCCAACGAGTCGCTGGTGACTTTTTTGACTTTTTTGATTTCTTTGATTTTTTTGATTTCTTCCGCTCGGTACTCCAACGGGGTGCTGATGGAAAAACGGACATGTGGTGGCTTGTCCGAAAGCACCATAGCCAAGTAGATAGTCCAGACGTCCAGCCATTTACGTGGATAAAGCCGGTCAAATATGTCACAGGTCAACTCCATGCTTCCATTCACTGCGATAGTGTCGGTTGTATCTAGCGTATCCTTCCCCAAAACCTTCGAACTGACGAGTTTCTTCAGGTGCGTGACAGCATCCTCCAATTTGCCCGGGGGCAATGCCTCCTAATTTGCCAAGATAAGTTTGTGGCATGACAGTTCAATTGATTACTCACACTGTCTAGGGGATAACAAATCTTCATCTCATTAATCTCCTCCTCAGTTACGAGCTCCTTCTTGCTGAGATCCTCGTAGAATGCCTGAAGATCAGGTGACCCATTCTCCACCAGCCGGTCTAACTGTGGACCCAGAATCTGCCATAATAACTTCTGGTTGGTATCTTCCTTGGTCTTTTCGATCCAGTCGTCGAGTTTTTCTTCGCTCATTTTCGTATAATCCCTGTCAACCACTATCAGTAGAAGAGGAATATCGAGAGCTGAGCACCCTTACCAAATTTTAGGGTGTAGCAGAATTCCCCTTCCAAGTTCTTTAACGAGCTTCGTGCTTAACCATTTCCCCCTATGAAGTAGAGTCGAGATGCGACTCCTCTGCTGGATTTTGGCCATCGCGATCACGCCGGTCGGGCCATCTCTTGGAAGAATACCGGAGGCATTCTCCTCTAGCGTCACCGTTCCAACTCTGCTGAACCACTTTTCCTGCGCTGCAGGCTGTGGTCTGCTGTCCTGTAGGCTGTCCTGCATCTTATTCAAAACATGCGTCTTTGCCTTTTTTTCACCTATTAATTTGTTCTTCTTGGTGCGAACATTGCCTTGCACATAATTGACCTGGCGATCGAACCATTCCCAGGCCCCGATATACATCAGCATGTTGAGAACAGTAACTTTATTTTGTTGGGATGATCCCATGTCTAGGATTCGCATCCACGTTGAGCCATCCGACCACTCACTGGTAGATGAGGCTTTTCGCTCTTCAAAGCCGCCATCTTTAAGTGACTGTAAAATTCTCTGACAGGTGGCATGCGGGGGCCCATCCTGGTAATTGCAGAACTGGTAGATGGTCTTGACAACCAAAAGGATCAGTTCCTTGAAGGCAGTCTTCACCGGGGCGGGTGAGATGGATGCATTGGTAATCCCCAGTGCTCCTGGGATCCTCTCTCTTTGCATCTCTTCTGTTCGAGGTGAGGACCTTCCATCCCCAAGCTTCTCCGAGGTAATTGGATCAGTCTTGGCCACTGCAGTTGATGGCGAGCTTCGTCCTGGGCTCGGTGCAGGTATTTCTCGAGGTGTCAAAGTCACACAGCCACTAGAGGTTGACGTGGCTCCAGATGACTTAGCGACTACATCCACGTTTTCAAGCGATATAGACTCCCAGTGAACAGCTTTCCTGCCGTCCCGGGTGTCGTCCTGAGCGGAGTTATGGTAGCTGGGTGGTGCCGACAGTACAACACGTATTCGATTACCTTCATCAAGCGATTCCTCATCCACTCGGGCTAGTTCCTTCGCATGTGAAGTGGTGATCTTCTGCACTGGGTCAAAGTCGCGCTGATGATTGCTTCCATCCGCATTTCCCGAACAGCAATCCACCTCGCGCTTGGCAGATTTCGATGGCCGATAGGAAGGGTCGACCACTAGGCTCCTCCTCCGTTTTGAGGAATGGGTAGCCTCTCTCAATTTTGGACCCTGCAGTTCGGGAAAGCTAATCTTCTCCTCTTGAATTGCTCCTGCAATAGCTTGAGCAACCTGAGGGGCTCCCTTGCAGAGCTGGTGCATTATGCTATTGAACTGATATGGTTGATCAGTAGCATCCTTCTTAAAAATGACGTTACTGTACCTCTGGCGCATCTTGAATATTGATGGGTGCGCAAGTAACCACCATATGGACAAAGACCCTCAGCAGATCGATCACCTCATCCTGGATTGTCGCTGGCTTTTTGGTTTGATCAATGCTATTAGACAGCATTTCAGGTCTATAAAACAGTCACAAAGAAACGTACAGGACCGGAAGTACGCAACGGCGGCTTTGACTGAAGCAGATGATAACTATGAACGGGAATGGTGGAAAGGGGGGACGGAGTATATATAGCCACTTGCGAACCAGCTTCTCGATATCCTGGGTGATCCAAACGTGTTTCCATTTGGACCCTGCAATACGCTAACCAAGAATGGCAAGGACCTTCCTGCCCGTCAAAAGAGTATTTCGGCCCCAAGATAATGCAGGGGTAAGAGTAACCTTGCCTGGTGTGGGAAAAGTGCTATGGCTTGGCTTAGTGCCCAGTCCTTTGTCTAGCTGAGACCCAACCAAACAGACAGCGACTAGCTGTCACCATCCCAAGCTCAATAATGGCACCGCCGGCACTTGGAATGAACCGTCTTCACCGATCAAACTCGGTCACTGACGCTATGCCAACGCTGTCCTGTTTCCATTGTTCCCGGTTGATAAAGAACGCCTGAACTTATTGACTCTACTACTCAGGCGAGGGCATCTACTTCTGACTAACTGGATTTTGTCCCCCTAATTTAGTGGATTATGGCTTTTCCGCGGGCCATGATGAAGTTAATATTTGTTGTGGACCGAGGCTCTATCAACTAGACAATAGAGCTTCGTATACAGAATGTGTTCTGTATGGAAGCAGATTGGTTTCCACTCAACCTGATGTTTACTTCGTATATAAACCCCCGAGTTTTCAGACGAGAATAGTAGACCAACCTTCCTCTGAATACATCAATATTGAAGTACTGACGTCTAAACCCGTTTATACGGCGGCACAGTTCGAGATGTCTCAGCCTCTACCTCTTTGCGTTTGTTCGCAGCTTCATAGCGCCTCAGATATTGTTAATTTCTTGATCCGGGGACATTGAATCACTCTATCCTTCATCCAGATTCCGTTGTGGAACCACTAAACCGGCAATTTCCTGGTGGTTGTCGAATAGTATGCCTCCAGCCCCTGAGATTGCCGGCTTATGGCCCGTGGCTCGTCCGCAGGCGACTGGCTGGTAATTTACTTTAGAGCCCAGGTACGAGGGTCAGTCATAGTGCGGCTACCTTAATGAATCTTGTCTGTTGCTCTTCAAGCAGGACATTGAGTCGCAGATCTTGATTGGCTTACAGCACTAAGTTGTTACCCGCCATTTTTACGCCTTCTATGATTCATGATCCAGAGGACCCATTGCTGCCTGCTGATACGAGATTAGCCAACTTTGCTAGCTCAGGCGAAAGTCACCGTTCGCGTGCAAAAGAGTAGACAGTAGGGTGGGGCATCGTACTTTAACAAGGATGGCATATTTGGAATGACGTTGCTCTGAAGTCTTCGTGGCAAATAGATATGCAGTTGACATTGGCTGATTTCTCGGTGCCGGGCTGTGGATTGCGAGCTCATGCGATTGGGCGCAGTGTCAAGATCAGCTAAATGGTTTGGCCCACGACAGATGGGCTCCGATTCGGGGGTCAAGGGGATGCCCAGCTCTAATACTTTGACCGTCACGCCACACACTTCTGGGATACCTGCAACTTCAACAACCCGAGACTTCAAGATAGGGCCGTCGACGAATTCGGTGTCCTGTTGACGGATTCCAAAACTGTTCATCGCCATCACCATAGCTACATGGACCATATGCACATACCTCATCCTTTCCTGGACGCAGCCGATCTGGGGGTACTACAGAATGGGTCGTTAATTGCTGTTACCGATGGGGGCCGCCCGGTCTGCCTGGATAGGCCCCGGCCGTACCAGATCTAAAGCAGTTGTGTAAGATTCCGCTATGGGTGCAGAAACAGTACTGGGCAGAGATTGACACAATCCATCCATGGGAACCTGAGGCTCACAGATATGAGCAATGCATTTGTGACCTCCAACAATTTACAAAACTCTTCTACCACCAAAGTTTGTCCGCTTGACCACCGAGAGCGTATAAAAAGAAATGAGTATCGAGAAGGGGCAAGCTCTGCAGAAGTTAGTAAGATATTGCTTGTTAGCCAACCTTTGGTTTGTCACTCCAGCAATTGAGAAACTCAGTTCATTCACTATGTATGGATGGAGAAAGCCCGTTTCGGGTGACGAGGTACATCTATTTCAGGCGACTCGCGGAGAGACCCTCGATGGGAGGGTACAAAAGGATTCCCCTTTGAATGCGCAGAAATGGACAGCGAGACGAAAAGCGGGATGAACCTAGCTATAGGCGGATGAAAAACTCGTGGCGGGCTCTCCGAAGATCTTCTCATAGATTTCGGTAAGGATCCGTGCATCGGCTCGAAGACTAGGGGAGATATATCGGCTCTGCAACAAGAATTTTATTGTTCGCTTGAGCAGTTTTTCGAGCACTTCTCGGTCCACCAGCTCGGATAGAGAGGAGCTGTAGGTTGCAGAGAGAACGAGCATGTTGCCGAATTGGGCATGAGCAGTTCCAAAGATATTTGTCACGATCGGACGACCTTCAATCCCATCAAAGGCCTCTGTACTCAGGATTGCAGAATCGATGCATACTTTACAGGCTCGTCGTACCTTAGGCGGTAGATCTCGGTATGCAATAGTGCTCATCGAGCCTCCTAGGAAGGACGGTGAAGCGCTATGGACTGCCATACCGGCATCGCTCGACAGACGCGCCACGTTTGTGGTTAATGTAGGCGAAACTTGCTGAGATTTCGAGCCAGACAGAACGGACCCGGCGGGTGACTCGACTGATGCGGAGGTTGGATTGGGGGGAAGTTCAGCATAATGCAAAGCATGGTATAGAAGAGGACGGTGGATGATGTATCGTGCGCCATAATATTTAGCACGCATGCGAGCCACATTTATGTCTTTTGAGGGGGGATCGGTGTCTTTCCATTTCATGATCTCTGGAAGACTAGTTCGCCACAGTTCAAGATTCATGCTAAGAATTTCCTGCACGTTTGAGGTCCACCGGTACTTGCTCGGGCTGCTCTGGGTCGTAGTACTGCTGGAAGGATTAGCTGTGATTGCAGCGATCGCAGCGTTGACGGCGAGTGCAGAACCAGCGGCATTAGTGGCAATGCCCAGGTTTACAGCGTTGGAGTTTTGTGATCCTATAGAGATATAATTAGCGGCGGGTTTCCTGGTGACATGGTATCAGGTGCCTTACTCTCGACTTTGTACAAATCGGTGTGGACACGGTTAAGGACTTTCCTAAGGTGAATTTGGGCAGAATAGAAAAACATCATCATGGTACTGGGCGCGCCGATTTCGTTTGGCAAAGCAAGGGTGAAGCGGCCCTTTGGTAGACTTATACGTGACTCTGCACGAGAAATGCCGCTGGCAGGGAGATCAAGTTCTGCAAGAAGATCGCTCTCAAGCTGAAGGCATGTCCAATACGCAAAGTCGTAGAGGTCTTTCGTAGGGCCGTCCTGCATTTGGTCATAGCGTTTCGATCGGATGAGCGCTTGACAGGCACGACCCGCTTGGAATATCCACCCATGACTCTGGAAAGGATGCGCTAGTTGGCCGGCGTAAAGTCCTGCAAGCAAGCCTGCTTGAACATGGGACAAGCCATTAGCCCCTTGGAGGCCTCCAAGGATCTGCGTAGCATATGCGTAATAAGATAAACCAGGAATGACATCAATGTTTCTGAGATTTCGATTGGCAGGAGATGGGCCGGATGACTCTGACTGCCTTCTGACACTTCTCCAGCCGTCAATAAGCGAAGGAGGCGGGATAGCGTGGGGATCCGATGCGTAGAAGCTCCCCTGCGCTGGAAGAATCATGTCAGATCCAGCGGGCGATAGGATGCTACGGGTGGGCGGGCCAGGAATCCACTCCTTGCGAAAATCCGGGGGGGTATCAGTTACAGGGCCGGGAACTGGTGGTCCCTGTCCGCAGATACTGCCTAGCGCAAGCACGAGAAGTAAGACAGCGTTGTCAATTGACTTTTCGATGCGACGGTTCATTGCGGAAGTTTGAAAATCGCATGCCGCACCTTGCAAAGTCTCACATGACCTTTTTCTTTTCGCACCTCGTGGCATGTCGCCAGTCCCTGTAGGTGTGGATCCGGAAGTCTTCGGTAAGCAATGGAACTCAATGAACATTTCAATCTTCTTCTCCAGGTCACTCTGGTCAAGGAAGGGATGCAGTTTGTGTATGTGCTCCAGGTAACTGTGATGATAGCGACGGATGGTGTCTGGATCCGCCCACAGAGTACCAAACTCGTTCACACCCCTATCTCTAAGTTTCTGCGGGAAACCGCTGGGATGAGCGCTCTGTGACCAAGGACTACTCGGTGATGCTTGGTGAGTATCATCCCGTCCACTGCTGGAATTTGAGCTAGTTAACGGGGTTGGCGACAGGCGATCCTCACTTGTGTCGTCGCCCTCACCACGACCATAGACACGAATCAAGCCACGTTGCTCTTCTTTCCGCATCACATAATCCTCGTCGTACTCACGGGGATAGAGCAGGTTCTTAATCGACGGCCAGGAGAGCAACTTGTGGGCAGCCGTTGTATGTTCCACGGGCATGGACAGCTCGCCGTCCTCCCTCTCCACATAACTCTGCCCTGCGGGTTCATTCGGGTCCAACTGCTGCATCCCTTCTCCATTCTTTGATTCCAACTTAAGCAAAGGATCAGCAGCACTCGGTTTCGGCAATCTATCTGGCTGCTTAGGTTGCATTGAACGGGCGGTATGTTTGACAGTCAAAACTTTCGACTCTTTCACCCCGACCTCATGGGAAATCTTATCTAGTGTGACCCCATGTTCCATCTGCACGGCTTGAAAATGCGTCAGACGCTCGTCGAGCTTATCTTCCAGATATTGAATCTTATCCAAGATCTGCTGGGTGGCCTTTTCCTGTCTAGCTTGAGGGTCAGTATCCGATAACCAACCGACCAAAGAGTAGGCAGGTCACGCACTTGTGGGGGGGAACTTCTTTGTAGACACATATCAAATTGTTCTCCTTGCAGTGGCTGCAGGCGGGTCGCCCTTCATCGCACTTTGCCTTTCTTGTTCTACACTGGTCGCAGGCCTTCTGACAATGAAGAGAACCCAAGTTAGTCTGTTTCCTTTGTATCACAGCAGTCTCGTTTTCTGCGCCATGGAAAAGACAATCACCTGTTGAGCACGGGCAGGCTTGCGCTGACGCATACCAAAAGCTTGATTCTGGTAATAGTTCGGCTCGTAGGGAGCAGGAGTATGCGAAATTTGCGAGACCGGCGTCGGAAACTGAGCTGGAGGCATCGTGTGTGAAACTGGAGGAGGTGGTGGGGGAGGATCGCCATTACTGCTCTGTTCTTGAGGGGGATATGTCATCCGCGGACGAAACTCGGGGGGCGCCGAATGAGGAGGAGCGGGATGCGGGAGTGTCGAATGGGGGATGGAATCGTGCGAAGCTCCGTTCATAGGACGAAAAGTCGGCGGATGCGACTCTGTCGGGGTGAGACTGGGAGCAAGCAAACTATTTGGCCGACCATATGGCCCTTCGGGAGGTAGCTGAGGCAACTCTCGATTCGGTATGACAGGGTACCCATGGGAGTGCAGGGAAGGTTGAGGGGCATTGGAGGCCCGTCGCTGCTCTGCGTGATGATGCTCGAACGAAGGTGGGTAGGGGCGCCATGGCTGATCGTATGCTCCCGGCGCATTTGGCAGGCCATGCGCCGCCTCAGGAGGGATGCGAGGAGGGGGAGGAGGGCCGGAGTAAGGAGGGAGTGGCTTTAGCTTGTCGTCTGTTCCAATCATTTCGACAATAGTAGGTCCGCAGTTCCAGTTGGTGACTCCAGGGTGCTGTAAATCCGATAAACGGTCAGTCCAATGCGACGGTCATACAGTCATGACGACATGTTGCATTCCCACAGAAACCACAACTCGCAATTTGAAGCGGGCAGGCGGGCTGGAGGAATACCAAGGTTCAGAAAAAGCTCAAGAGCTTGATGAACGAGGTAGTTCAGCCGATCAATTCTTGTAGCACTCGATCGTTAGTGCCTCGGGCTTCGCTGTTGTTCTCCCGTCTTCTTTCTTTTCGGATAACTGTTGTGACCAGCAGCTCCGAATAATCCAATAGAACGGTTAGAGGCGCAGTTTGGAAAGAAGTATTGATTGACAATGATAATGATGGTAGCCGAACGCGCAAACGCAGCGAAATAGCTTTCCGATAGCCCTCTCGGAAGTGCTAGCGATTCGTTAACTATGAGATAATTGAGGAAAGAGTTGAGAACAGACAAGAAAATGATAAGAGTAAAGAGAAGCAAACAATCAGAGGACGAAGGGAGGCTGATGCAATGGATACCTAAAGAGGCGCCAGAAAAACCGGTCAGCAAACGCAAAGTAGATGCACAGTAGCGGACTGTCCAGCGGATCCAATCTTGTCATAGTGCAGCCGGGGAAACAGGAAGAGGTGTGGATCCATTCCGGTCGCAGCTGTTGGCAGGGAAAGAGGGTACGGTTTTAGTAGCACAAGATAGATCCAAACAGTGTTCGGGGGCAGATATACCTCTCGACTTGCTTCAACGACGGCTTGTAGGAGGACTTTGACATGAGATCTCAAGTCCATGGCAAGGCTCTTTCCCACTTGCAAATCGTGTTGATTGAGGGTGAGAAGAAAAGGGGACTGCCAGCGTCAGTAAGTCGTGCGCGTGTGAGAAGGGCAGTACAAAGAGCATGACTGGAGTGGCACTATATTCCTAGTGGTATGGATGGATATGCCACTCGGTACGAGACGCAGCTGACCATCAACATTGCGCATCAAGCGGCTGGCGCATAGAGCAGCTATCTTAAATTCGCGCTCTGAAACTAGAAAGAGGGGAAATTGAGTTCCTGCTCATGCATGGTACAACATGGTTCGCACTAACTCTTGGCGGTGATCTGGGTATTACCCAAATACTCTCACCCGCCAATGAGAGATGCAGAAGGCCCACATAAAGGTTGGGCCTTTAGGAATCCCTATCTCATCAATTTCTTATTTCAGTCTCTCCTAAAGCAGAACTCATCTCATCGCACTCATGCCAGTATGGCTCATGGAAGAATCCCAGATGAGATGATCTCCTGGGCGATGGGCAGTCTGATCCAACTGGCAGATGATGATATACGGCGCCATAGAGAACAGATGCAGCAACTAGTTATGTGGATCACTTGTGTCACTGGATCTCTGTCTGAAAGGGCTGACACTATACTTGAAATTGCAAGAGCAAACCTCAACACCCTTATGGAATTCTTTCGCGAAGATCATACCAAGATAATAATTCAGTTCCGCTACAGTGCTGGTGGTGATCCCCAGACAGCTGTCCTTTCAGTAAGGAACACCAATACGAAATGCTTACGCAACTTGCTTCTACGCTTACTTGCTTGTCAGGCTGTTTGACAGGTGGTGGCACCTTATCACTGGTAAATTTTGCTAAGGAGATGAAATATATCGATAAACAAATAGCAAATTGCTGGTTGCACGAGGCAATCAGTAGAGGAATAAATTAGTGGTTAGGCCTTTGATGCGTCCTCTTTTGCTGTACTTTTGCGGACTGTTTAAGGCACCTGGAAACACCCGTAATGTGAGTCTTAAAAATTCACCGCGATGGACCAAAGTATTGTGCACTGCTGAGGACAGAGCTTGGATGGAACATACGGACTCCTGGCAGCAGCATTCCAACAGAGGGTAAAGAATATGGTCAAGCTCAGAGGGAGGAAATATTGTGGGACCTGAGCTTATGTGCAATCATAATGGGCTTTGTGATGGCTTGGGCGATGACGTTGTCCTTGTGGTCCTTGACTGTGAAGATCACTCCAAAACCCTGCTTCTCATCATGGTGGCAGCAACAGCATGCAATGCGCATAGATAACTCTACCTGCATCGCCTGCTGGCACGACAGTGGGCTGTCAATATAAGCTGTGGAAACATTCTCTCGGCATTCCTGCCATTTCTGTATCTCCCATGTACTAAACAGAATCAATCGTTTATCCTTTTTCGCTTGGAAGAAGTCGTCTTCCTCAGGATCACTCCATTTTCTTCGCTTATACCGCTTCTCCTCTCGATTTATGCATGTAGGGCATATTTTCACTTCTCTGCCATCTAAAGCCTCGGCTTCTTGCAAGCGTCGTGCCCTTACAAACGCCTCCATCAATTGCTCTCGACCCTGCGTTTTGCTTGAGCACACAACAGAGACATATAGCTGCAAGGTATGGGCCAAAGGTTTGAAAGATCGCCAGGCTCTGAATTTCAGCTTTTCCATACAGTGGCTCGGTAATCGTAGTTCCGTGACGCCCTGCGGCAGCGGAGATAAGACCAGCTTGATAGGTATTTGGGCATCTATGCGGGATTCCGTTTTCACCATATCGATGGTAAGAGTGTGCTGCTGCACCGTTTGAGTCTCCATACTGCTTTGGGGGAAAGCCAAATTGAGCCCGGAAGGAGAGGGGAGGCTCAAATCAGTAAAGGAGGCGGCGTTCGTGGAATGCTCTCCTCGTCCTTGGCTAGACAACGGCCGGCATTGACTGGACGTTCCTCCTCCAGAAGATGATAGGGACTGGTCGAACAAAAAATGTTAGCAAGAGCTTCACAAGCATGTGAGCGCCGAAACACCTACTGGTAAGTCAAAATGTTGTTTCAATGTTAAGTTATGCCAGATCAACTGTATATATTCGTGAACAGGGCGGTCTTGCCGAGGGGTATCCTGGTGGAGCCTTGACTAATCGTGAGCCCACCTCCTTAGGTCCAATGTCCTGTTTATTCAACCTACTTGGGCATCGACTGAAGCGGTCCATGAGGCGCAGTAGAGCACTCAGGAATGCCGCAGTCGAACGTTCCTTTGCAAACCGCAAGGTGTTGTAGAGTCTCCTCTAGTGGCGGCCAACCTCCATCATGAGTGTATTCATGTTTGCTCGTTGTTGGGATCTGGGCTGTGTATTCCGAGCTCTTGTGATTGGGCGCAGTACCATGATCAGCTAATATGGCATGGCCCCAACTCCTTTGCTTCGCGATTACGGAGTCCGCTGAAGGCATGTTGAAAGCACATTGAACGGGAGTAGGCCAGTCCCAAACTGGGTGGTTTCCTAACATCAGGGCACATCAGCTAAGATGTTTTGTCTCGAGGAAGCAAGTCAACGTAATTCAAATTTTCCTTACTTTCTGAGAAGACAGTCCCTAATGATGGTAAGCTCCGTCGCGGATGAGGTGGAAATTCCAGAGGTGGAAGCTGAATGAGGCTGCGTTCGGTATTGTCATCCGGGAAAGCTGGTTGATGAGCAGATATTGGTCCACTCTGGGGTAACGGCAGCTTAAAAAAACTTGCACGAGGACACGCAGGGTAGACTCCTCGAGGAACTGAAGTGGTGACTGTGTTTTGACTTGCGACGAATAGTACAGATGTAGGAGCCTCACCAACTCGCTGTAAGCTCTCTTCTTGCAAATATTTATGTTTCTCCCTTGAGTTGTGCGTCTGGGCCTGGTCTCTTGTTTTAATGGGAATGTCTGCTTCTACTCATCTCAAGCGTCAGTATCACTTTTATAGTTCCGGCGAAGGAATAGCTACTTACCAGGCTCATAATTGGTCTTCCTGTGAGGGTGGACAAGCCATTTGCTTGAAAATACTGGCTTAGCGAGTTGATGTTCAGGTATTTTGTTTGGGAATGGTTTAACAAAAGATATGTCATTTCTGGCATCCGTGTTGCAAGATTGAACAGTTTGCTGGTGCCATTGAGAAGGCTGCTCGTCAGGAGATTGCTGACAGTTTGACATCCTTAGCTGACTCGCCACTAGATTGAAGGTCAACTAGTAGAGAAGGATAAATACAGGAAACGAAAGCAGACATAACGAAGTTTACTGGGGTATGGACGCTCTTAAATACCGGATAAGGCCCTATTGGCACTGACTCAGTACCTATAAGCCAGCTTCAGTGTATCGCCGTGCGACTGGCACGTTTTGCTGATGGCTCCGCCACCCAAAATGGGGGTCATGCACTCCACCACCACGAAGGAACTAGCGTAACTTTTGTACTTTTGCCTGAGGCGGCTTCGGGTGCCGTCCAGGAGACTCAACTAAGCGTCTACTGGCTCGGTTGAATCAGGTCATTTATTGATGTTACTGTTTGAGGGGTTGACTCAGTATTACGCTCTGCAAGCTTCACGTACCGTCCACAGACCAGTTAGTTTTACTTCCAGCTTGCTTGGTAAGAATCCCTGCCCGCGGAAAAAACAGTACATACGCAATGGATTCCATACTGATCTTCACATCCAAAAGCGTGTTGGTCCAGTGAATATGGTACTAGTAACGAAAGTTGTGTAGGAAGCCGGCTCTGCAGCTTCAATGCCCTTTTTTCGCAACTAATCCCTAGAGTTCCAACTTTAAAATCCAGAGTATGGTCCCAAAATTCCTTGCCCCATGAGCCATCAGTAGAAAGACAGACCAATAATTTGGATTCTAGGCCGCAAGGGAATTACTTACAATAATGTCTGTTATTCCTACGGAAGAGAAAGGACTTCATAATCAAAAAATGGCATTAGGTCGAGTAATTTCCATGAATGGTAGCATGGTTCCAAAATTCGAGCTACCCACATACTGTACTTTCAAAGACTAATACTATACATCCCTAACATAGCATGTAGCACAACAGAGCATTTTAAGAATCCAGTACCATGGTCAAGATAAGGGGGACGTGGAAAATAATGCTGTTTTGTCAGCGCCCATGCAGCTTAGGCTTTCGTCCGTGCACAACGTGACTTGAGTATGCTTATCAGCCTATGTGTTTTTTCTAGCGGAGTGTTAGAATTAACTTACATTCGCAGGTGCCCATGGATTCCCTCCCGTAAAGCCGCTCGAGCAGCAACACATTCAAGCAAGATTTCATTTATATTCATTCCGAGGTGTGTATGCATCAACTCTAGAGCAGACGCCTCAAGTCCAGCGCTCCAATTTTCGACAATGTCTCCTTGTATAGAGTCAGGGTGTGCTCGGTGGAGTGGAATAGAGTAGACATGCTGGACGACATGAACAAAACCATGCATTTCAAGCTCCTCCGGGTACGCATACGCAAGGTCAACGTCACGGCCGTCTCGTTGATAAGCTTCCCTCAGCTTGTAGACATATCCGTGTAGGCCGCTAATGCCCTGAGGATCTTGGAGATGCAGAGTGCAGTCCCAGAGTTCGATCATTCCGTCCGGTGCACAACAGCTGCCACACGTGAGTCGGCTGTTTTTCAAACGTTTGTCGCGGTACGTACGTGAATGCTCCATCCAGAATAGCTTGCAATAATTTGGGATCACCGCCTATTTCGCCCACATGTATAAAATTAATGTTCTTGTAGTCGTTCTTCCAGGCGAGTCGCATAATATCTTCGACGTAAAATTCGCAGTTAGGCGGCACCCTGCTCGCAACGTAAACGTCTGAAGTAATAGACAAATGCTAGACTTACCATTCCTCCTGCATGCAGACAATATCAATTCCGTAAACCTAGGAAGTCAGAGATCCTGCAGGAAGAATACAACCGAGAACTAGCTACCATTGCCGAAGGGTTTGTATCAGCTAGAAGCCATATCAGAAGAAGCAAAATATTTAAGGTGACTCAAGATGATTTAGCTGCTCTCACCATATTCGATTGCCCAACTGCCGGTCCCAGTTCGAATGTCAAGCACTTTCAGTGATGAATGAACTGGGGCATGAGATAGCCGGCCCTGGAACAGCTCCTTGTATAATTCAAAACGAATGACTGTAGCGATAGTCAGATATTTGCAAGTACAGATTCCGGTGCATGGAAGGTACTTTGTCTGTCTTTTTCATTCTGTACAGTTCAGCAAAGTTCATCAGGAGAAAGTAATATGCATACCTTATCAATAGGCCAAGGGTAAGGACTCTGATACATCACGGGATAGCCCCGTCCGTACCTGTACTCTCTTTCGCGGAATGCATCATCAAGGGAAGCAGCGGACCTGCGCCATTAATAAGCTGCATACAGTAGAGAACCGCCAACCATCACATACTCATCATCATCAGAATCAACGTCGATAGCAGAATCATACTGGTCAGGATCTTGCTCCATTGTCTCTCAGGAACCCAAGAGTGGAAAATGAAGCTTTCAGCGGCAAGGTCATTCAAGGAGACTGGTGCGGCTAGCTGTTGGTGAAGTTGCCAACCATGGGAGTCGTTGAAGTAATATCTTCTGGCAGCAACCATCTAAGGGTCTAGAGAACAAAAGCACTGGACCTAATTTGTGAAAGCCAAACAAGTGCACTAAAGACGTGGCGCGTATCTGGGTATTACCCAAATATATTCGCCCGCCAATGAGAGATGCGCTTGGCTGTTATCTGGGTATTACCCAAATACGTTTAACCCACCAATGAGAGATGCAGAAGACCCATATAAAAGCTCAGGCCTCTACGAATCTCACATCTCAACAATTTCTTGCTAAGTTCAGTCACTCCTAAACCAGAACTCATCTCATTCCATCTATGACAGTATGGCTCAGGGAAGAATTCCAGATGGAACAATCTCCTGGGCAATTGAGACTCTGATCCGCCTGACAGATGATGATATACAACGCCATAGAGAAAAGATGCAGCAACTAGTCACGCGGATCACTCAAGTCACTAGATCTCCATCTGAAAGGGCTGAGACTATACTTCAAATCGCAAGAGAAAATCTCAACACGCTGATGGACTTTTTTCGCAAGGATCATACCAATATAATACGTCAGTTCAACTACAGCGCTGGTAGCGATCCACGGACCGCGGTCCTTTCAGTAAGGAACACCAATAAGAAACCCTTACAACTCTTGCTTCTACGCTTACTCGCCTGTCGGTATTTTGCGGTTGCCAAGAGACAGCTAGAATTGGGAGATGAGAGTGGTGGGCCTGGTCAAAAGCGCCCAAGGCCTAAACGGCATGGAAAGGGGCGATTACTGCTAAGAACGAAAGGCCTACCCACGAATCATCAGACGGAAGATGCGCTCAAGCGCGGTGAGAAGGCACTGACTATTGAAGATAGTCTGGAAGTGCCTGAAATTTCGCTGGTTCTTCTCCACTCGCTTTCAAAACTCAACCACTTGTATTCGATAGAGGCAAGAAGACTGGTCGAGATTTTCTCCAACTATCCGGAACTTAAAGACGCATGTCGCAGCCTCAACGAGCGAAGGCTTCTGAGCGATTACCAGTCTTTTTACAATGACCATGTTGGTAAGTGCACAGAGAGAGAGAGAGAGGAGGGGGGGGGGCCATGTGCGTAACCG
>JACBAD010001900.1:0-19211 GCA_014281905.1 Aspergillus hiratsukae | reverse complement strand
CCCCCCCCCCCCCCCCCCCCCCCCCCCCCCCCCCCCCCGCCCCAGGTGCGTAACAGGCACTGGCTGACTGTGACCCTAGATACACTATTCCTGGCTAGTCAGGAGCGCTCCGATGTGCTAAGCAAAAACGGCAGCGAGTCATCACACTAGTCACTTGATTCTTCTTCAGGAGGTTTCATGAAGGGTAGAACGTGCTCGCCGGAATCGAGCTTTCCAACAATTCTAGTCGAACAACCCTTCCACATTACCAAGCCCCCACCCTTTGTTGATAACTCCACCCAAGCCGAACCGAGTATAATGAGAATCTGGTTGGCCGCAAGATGAATTTCTGTCGGACGGCAACTGTCCAAAACTTCTTCTTTTGTCTGTAGCGGATGGGAACATGGATAGACCTTGAACATTCCATTTTTGTAACCCACATCGCCTCCGAAGGGCCTGAAAATAGACACAGAATTTGGATTGGGGTGTGCTTTCTTTGGGCCTAGATTCGCCTGGTTTGATAGGAAACGGACAAGGCGCAGTGGCTGGTGGAGTACCTCATTTTTGTCTTTCCGTAGGCTGCTGCGGATGATACCATCCATACCATCCATCTGTGCTATGCATTAGCTACTTCAAGGATTTGGGACTTTTGCGACCCACGTCAAGCCCTTTCTCCATAAAGCTTTCAAAAATACCCTCGTAGTCGTCTCGTTCCTCCCAATAAATTGCGGGCCTTGTGCCAGAATTTTCAATTGGCCCATAAAGCATGTCCATCCCAATCGCCTTCTTGATGGCTTCAGTGAGACTGGCTTCAGAGGGGTCCCCATCCTGTCTTGGATAAATCGTCCAAATAGAGTATCCCTTTGTCTCCATGTTTTCGTCCTTCCAGAGAAGACTTTGGAAATCTTCTTCTTCCATGATGGGTTACGGTGGGGCTAAATGTCAGGTGACTTTGTGGATAGACAGTGCTACCTGGGGTCAGTCAATCAGAGTAGGCGAGGACAGCAACTTTATACCATCTTCATTTCTTTCATCTCTTACTTGTATGAGGCCACAAGCCTTCTAAAAATGTATATACATGTTCGTCACATGTGCTAAGGACATGCTTGCATGTTACTCAGAGACACTGTTTCTCAAATCACGCGCTGTTTGAGGCACCAGCACTTCGATCTTACCGATTTGCTAATCTCTGGAAGGCTTATCCCAAGCCCAACATGCTCAAGGTAGAATTCTTTGTTGATTCGAGTAAGAGTGTAGAAATGGATCATCTTAAATGCAGGCTTGAATTATAGACGCTGAAAGTATTTAGAGATTCAGGGTGAGTGGGTTCCGATAATCAGAAATGAATTGTGAAATTCTGGTTTAGAACCGTATACAAAATAATTGCCAGCAGGCTAGGAAAAGGAAGCGAAGAAATTGAATCCGGTACCAGATTGGCTGGGAAACAAGTACACAAAAGAAATATTTGGGAGTCATTGCATCAGTCGCTCAAAACTTTATCGGTCCATAGTGATTGCGTATGGGACGGTCGTCCAACTCAAAAGTACAAGAGATGGCTTATGTTCTTGGTACAGAGAATAGAAACAAAGGAAGAGCAAAACGATTAGGGCCAGTGATGGGAGGAGTCTGTCTCAGGTCAGGGAAGTTGAGGAAGTCGACGTTTCGCCTCTGGATAAGGAATAGATACCCAGACTTTCCAATCCTCGTGGACGAAATGCACTGCGATGGTCTGTTCTGTTGAATTTGGGATTGGTCCATGCCCTTTAATTTCATAATCATCAAGAACTACTAGGGCCTTGCAGTGGATATCGTATATGTGCTTGCCAATTTCCGTTCGGCGAGGAGGGAGCCAGAAGGAGGCCATGCCGTGACCATGGTACGTCGCAGGAAGCTCATCATCGCAAAGAGGATTTGCATCGGTCTCCAGGGTATATTCCTGGAAGATAATGTCTTCCTGTGCGCGGGGATACATTAGATAGCAGACAGTATTGGACCGGTAACACTAACTGGGTCATCTTCCATTGAAGGGTGGCCACCCATTGGGGGTAGGGGATTGGATTTTGGCCGCATGTAGGCACACGAAAACAGCGCTTTCAAACGATCCATGATATTAGAGTGGTTAGAATAGGAAGAATTGAATGTCACCGGCGATAGGGGCTTGGATTCGGTCAGGTAGCTATGAACTGGTCTGTGCCAAAATCGCGGTGAGAGCTGGACAAGGCTGGCGATTTTATAGACACGTTGAGCATCTTTGCTTCCGTGGGTCTTCTTACTAAGAGCCTACCTTATGCCAGTCTGTTCCTAAGAAACCTCAATTAGGGCCATCATAGAAGTAAAATCGCAGGCTAGTGGCGAATCGGAAGCCCCGAGTATGTGACGAGATATTTCTTTTGATGTTATCACGAACAGCAAACGATAAAACAGTTCTACTCCTTTCCAAAGGCTCCAAACGCATCTGGAGCCAATAGTCTTGCCTCGTATACTTGTGTCGTTGGATTATATAACCCCACTTACAATAGTATGGAACGGATCCCATAAGACCCATATCTCTAGCTTAAGCGTGTAGATCATCGATAACTAGCTCAATATCCATCCTCACAGTCACTTGTATTGCGTTGCCATTCTTTACCAT
Source organism: Aspergillus hiratsukae (assembly GCA_014281905.1). Taxonomy (NCBI): domain Eukaryota; kingdom Fungi; phylum Ascomycota; class Eurotiomycetes; order Eurotiales; family Aspergillaceae; genus Aspergillus; species Aspergillus hiratsukae. Next base: position 16,600 of record JACBAD010001900.1, on the reverse strand, counting down.
ATAGGTAATCGAGGAGAAAACCGCGAAGATTGCGCCATAAATTGGACTACAGACAAACCGTGCCATTAGTCCATAGTACTTTCCTAACTAGGATAGACAATTGCCAGGTCTGTGCTCGCCGTGCACGGCGAGCACAGACCTCGCACCCCTAGCTTCCAATTGGGCAGGAACTTGAGTCTGATATGCTTTAGCGCCCACCGTATTTTAGAATCAATGATGCTCCTTTCGGCTAAGATTGAGACGTATACCCTTCACCATCATATATAAATGTCTAGTCGCCCTGGAGTGCTGATCCATAGCACCAGCCGTCTCGTTCGACTTCTAAACGTTATCGCCTGGTACGCCTCCTCGATAGGGCTTCAAACGTCTCCTACTTGCAAAGATATAACAAGTGGAACCGATTGATATATCCCAAAGACTACTTGACTTTTCACCTTCTCTTGACGACCTCGGTAAAGTATGCGTTCATCATTTCCCAAATGAAGCCTCGCGGACTGGAATGACTAAATTAAGATATATTAGAACTTTGGCAACATGGCTGTCGGTCCAGTCCTTTCTCCTGTCGACCTCACCAGTGCTTATACCACATGCAGCAGATTGGGCTGTGGGGAGCAGGTTAAGCGCGGGACCGTATGCAAGTGCGGTATGCAGAACTGATGGGGAATGAATGTATCCCTCGGGTTTGAAGATGAGATGCCTTGTTCTTGACACTCTTTTCGTCTTTTTTGGGTTCTCTGGTCACTCGTTTTCCTGCGGATACCGCAACATGTCAATCCTTAAATGAGATAGCGAATCACAATCGTATCGCTCTTCTTTCCAATTCAGTTCTTGTTCAATAAGGCGGTCTCTAGCTCTGGAAATGGGAAGAGTTTGCTTGCTAACGGAATGGGCTATTCTAGATATATCTTGCCTGGCGTACAGAAACATTCGTTCCTGAAGTACCTTATGTATGGTTGTGTTGTACTGTGTCCGCCAATTCCTACGGTGTAAGCCTCCCTGAGAATCGACGTAAATTTGAGTAACATAGAATCGCTCGAAAGCTTCCATTGTACAATATGGCCCGGATGCTCAAAATACAACAGAATTATCCAACAAGAATTACATATAGGCGTCTTTCCAGGCAAGAACTGAAAGAGAGGCGTAGAGTGAAACAAATTCCTAAATGGAACCATTATTCATCATCCAGGAAGCCTTCCATCACTTTTGAATACCACCCCGGCTTTCCGATTCGATAAAACCTCATTGCGGAAGCAAGATACTGCCGCTTAAAATCCTGTAGTGCGGTCGATAGAGTGTAGCCCTCCGTTAAATCCTGTTCCTCTTCTCTTTGTTTCACGATGGCGATATAGGCTTCCCTGTCAGCGAATTTTTGCCTCTCTCCTGCCTCTTTTGGACAACCGGTTTCATCATACTTCCATGGAACATCCATAGCAGGTGGGATTACTGAAAGGGACAGGGGAAATTCCCCGGATAATTCGCAGGGTCCCGCAAATGCTGTCTCCCAGTCAATAACACCGAGCAAGCGATATTTATCGTCAAATACGATATTATTATGACCAAAGTCACCATGGCATAATGGAAACGGCCCTGTATTTTCCGCAGATAACCATTCCGCGTTATCATGCAGCAGCTTCCTGAAAGTTGACGCAGAAGATAATATCTCATCGGCGAATCGACCTGCGGCTTTTTGCAGTTGATCTTCGGACATACCGAATTCGACTTTCGCAGCCCAGGCTCTGAAATACTCAGCAGCCGTATCAAAGGGCCCACCGACACCCGGTATTGGTCCTAACCGGTACGAGCCGTCATCATTCATTCCCACGATCTTTCCAATCTTTGGTAAACGAATCCTGAACATATCAATCTAGATAAAGACAAATTAGAACAATGGTCGATTAATAGTGTAGTTGCATACCTGGATTTCTGCCATTCTGGTATAGACATCCGATTTATGTTCGGAAGGAATACTTAGGCTCAAATCTATTCCGGCATTTCCTTGGAGACAGTCCATAAGCATGAACTGCGCCCCCACGTGCGAGTTCGAGTCGGCCTCAAACATATGGACATGCGGAACAGGGATTTTGCTCTCTTTTTCAACAAGGCAAATTGTCTTGTACTCACTGTCCATTATCTCCTCTGCCTTTGCTGCTCGTTCACCATTTTGTCGTAGTTGTGGCATCCGCAGCCTGGCAACCCATCGTACCTTGTCAACAAATTCGACGACACGAACCATGTGGTTAAGTCCGAGGCCAATTTCTGGTAATAATCCGCATTCCAATCCATTCCTCGCAGCCGAGGCACACTGGATGAGTGAAGCCCAGTCAATTGACTCCAGGAATCTTTGAGCCCTTGATCGTAGTGGACCTTCGCTCAGACAGGAGAAGTAAGACCACCGATAGCCGGCAAAACTCTCGTTTTCCGACATGATCGCAGGCGATCTCAAAATGACAGAATCTCTCGTTTGTGTCTCGTGAACAAAACAGTGTGAATACGGCGAGGACTCGAATCATATATATAGAGAGTTTCAGCTGGCTGTGGGACTTTGTGTGAAGGCAACTGGGAATGGCGGTGAAGCAAATGCCTCCGACGTCCATCCCCTCTGACATCAATGCTCCTTGCTAGGCATACATTTCGCTTCAAAGTAGCCGCGCATAAATCTCAGGCTAGATTGTCGACTACATAACATAGTGCAGTATTGTTTCGTTGGCTGTTACTGTCGCAAATGTTGGAATGTTTTTATTCCGTGGGTCCTTGTTGATTAAAGAGCTGCTCTCTATTGGCCCTTTATCTTCACCACCCTTAGTCTGTGTTTAGCCCCGAAATACGATGGATGCTGATGGGTAAGTCACTGACTTGTAATTATGTTTCATTGAGCCATCCTTGTGAGCAGGCAGCTTACTAACCTCGTAACTAGGCTACTTGAAGTGGCCAATTGGGGGCGTGGTGGCGCGGCCCGCCGGGAGGGGAAATGGCAAGTGAGGGTGTGAGCGCCAATCTAGCCCCACTACCTTAAGCTACCAATAAAATTGCAGATATGAACGGAGCTGGTTTGTCTGGACTGCCGCCAGAGTCCCGGCCTGAAAGACGGGGTAGGGCGTCTCCCAGCTCCTACGTTGAGCATTTCTGATCAGACTTGAGACTTCGTCTCAATATGGATATCTCATCTGCTCTGGAGATATTACGGTCTGCGACAGCTGAAAGTCTTCAGAGCCACCATCAAGAAGTGGTGAAGACCCTGGCCGAAGTACAGAGGCGGCTGGACGTGAGTTCTCGTTCCTGTCTTTGTGAGAGATATGGGTTGGTAATCTCCTCAAGTCACAGTCCTCTCCAGGTAACTGGCACAGGAGTGAATCAAACGGCTCTGGATGTCTAGCCACTACTGTAGAGGGCTCAGACCAGCCTGATTACAGTTGTGGCTCCGAAAGTGGGAGCTCTACTGAGAACTACGAATCTCCCGCGTCAACCATGCGGTTTTATGGAGAGTCTGAAAGCGATACATCCGTCGACAATACTGTCAGTAGTGAATCAAGGCTTGATATCGTACCGAACCGGCCGCCCCAACCGTCGCAATGGCCCATGAAATTGCTTGCAACCTTTACTGACGACATCCAATGGTTATTTGACTATACAAGAGAATTGGACACGAAGACAGCTATTCAAAATAGGAAAGACCAAAAAAAAGATGAGAGGATTGAAGACATCCAACGCGTTGAAGGCAGGCGAGTCCCATCCAACGAGGATAAGGTCTTCAGAGCTCTCGCCCAAAGATCAATGGGCATTCAATTCACGCAGATCCAGCACAACGCTAACGTGCAGACAAGGGTAGATTATCTGCTGGAAAGCATCCGTTCTTCTGGCCCTGAAATGAGAGCGCGTATACATAAGAGGACAAATTTCGTCTCCAAATACCTTGATCGTTTCGGCCATGCTCACAAAGACAGGGAGATTGTATTGCGGGGCATTCATGCTGGGGTTAAGCGACTGCTGGTTGAGAAATTATTTGCACAAAAGCTTCAAGAGTCCAACCGACCGATCATGCCAGAAGGGATTTCCGCTTTTACAGCCTTGAAGGTCACTGCTTTCGATCGTCTTCTTTTTGAGGACATACCTTATTTCCTGGATCAAATTTTTCGCTCCGAAGTGGAATTGATAGTTCACCAAAAGGAAGGCCATCAAAGGAATATTGTTCTTCAACTTCCAGATGCCTTGGTCGCATTATCGTCGTGGATGCAGACGTTTCAGAAAGATTACGACAACGATCGTCTCTCCAATAGAGAAATCGATTCGTCTAGTACCACTCTAGAGTATGACCAACGTTCCTCAATGCGCCATTGTTCTCCACCTGTCCTTCCAGACCTGGCAATGCTAAGCCAATTGCCTGATGAAGAGACTTTGCCGCACGACGAAGTCGGCCATACGCCCAGATCGCCACCTATCCACCCAAGGATATCAGAGCTAGTTGTACATCAGACCACGATGAATCCAGCAGAGTCCAAATCTCCGGACGATAATGTTGACGGGAGTTCCTTAAGTCTCCAATACCTTTATCAAGCGCCTCACGCTGCTGCGGGCGCATTTACTGAAGGGAGCCGTTCAAAGACAGGCCAAAAGCGACTTCGTGACGATGATACAATAGCCACTGAGCCAGCCAGAAAAAGATCGACAGCCTTCCCGTCATCTGGTGAGCGAAGAGACACTACGCCAAGTTTCGATTCTCAAGCCGGAAACATTGATATCGATGGTATTCAAGCCCTATATGACCACATGAATAAGCCGATTTTAACGTTGATATTAGGCCGTACGGAAGTTCCCAATCCATATAGTCAACCAGAACCTGCAACAGAACAAAACTGCGTGGATGATAACACTAGACAGAGTGCTCGGACTGTCCTTTCACCCAACTCCTCTAACCCGCAAGAAGACCTAACCAACAATGCGCTCCCTGAGGTGTTCGATCATCAACAGACTCTCCAGCCTTTGCTTCCGCCAGACTCCGGCTTGCAGGGAGACCATCCAGGTAGTAGGTTTCCAAACGTGTTTGATCCTCGACAAGCTGTGCAGCCCATTCTTCCACCAGACTTCGGCTTGCGGGGAGATCTAACGAACAATACGCTCGCTGAGGTGTTTGATCATCAACAGACTCTCCAGCCTATGGTTCCACCAGACTCCGGCTTGCAGGGAGACCATCCAGATAGTGAATTTCCTGACATGTTCGATCCTCGACAGACTGTCCAGCCTGTCCTTCCTCCAGATTTCTTTGGATCGGAGGGTCACCATCCAGATAGTAGGTTTCCAGATGTGTTTGATCCTCGCCAAGCTGTGCAGCGCATTCTTCCACCAGACTTCAGCCTGCAAGCAAATCCAGCCAGTAACAGAGTGTCCGACGTGTTTGATCCTCGGCAGACACTTCAGCCTATCCTTCCTCCCGATGACCTTAGCTTACACAGAAAGGTCGCGGATAGTTCGTCCAGTTTTCTCGGCCCTCGACGAGATGTCCAGCCGATTCTTGTGCCCGATCCCCCACGAGGAGGCCAAACGAGAGGTGGCAGCAATGCGATACCTTGCAGAAAACATACTACACCTCCGCAAACAAATGGAGGGCTGCGGGAAAGAGCAAATGTTCAAGAAATTCGTTTTCCCTTTGCAGATGTAGCCGTGCAGTGTTCATAAAGATAAATTCGGTTTCCTTTAATTGGAGCACGAGACTTGGAGCTTTCGTTCGTATAATTCACGGTTCCAAACATGATATTAGTCTCATAACTTCCAACTCCGGTACTTAGGTCCGTGATCACCACAAAAACGTCTAGACTGAAGTCTGAAGCCTCAAGAAGTTCAAAATTATAAAAATACAGTCAAAGAGAAATAACTTTGTGTCTCAAAGTGGAATAAAGAGAATAACAGTAGCGTTTGAGTTGAGCCACGGCTCATTCGTAAGGTATGTATAGTATCCTTCTTCGAGCGGGCCTCCTGGTGTTATAATCGTCTTTTCAGACAACGGCACCAGGTACATCTGCCCCCTGTCATTTCGGACCTGCCTTTCTTTCGGAAAATAGGATATAGTATACCCCCAACCCTATCTCGCGTCAGCGATTATCCTGTCCAATGAGTGTTGTTTTCTGAAGTACCTTCCCAATCTTCATCTTCTGGGTCAGATTGAAGATTAGCTGTGCCAACGGCTTCCCCCCGTAACTTTTGTTCCCCTCCTCGTCAGTCGTAAGAAGTTCGGCCAAAAGATTGTTCTGTACCGCAGCTGTTTCCGGTATCATTTCTTTTATTTGCTTCCGAATGTTCTCAGCATCGTGAGTAAGTGGGCGGGGTTCCATCTCGAGAAATTTTCCGAAAGAGTCCGCCTAAGGACAACGTCACCAGCTGAAATTGGCGTGTTCGGCCTAAAATGTGCTCGGTCAACAGATGGTAGCTTTGGGGGATGCTTTGCACGTCTTCATGCGAATATGAAATACCTTGGATACATTTGACGGGATTGTCCCGTGTGAATATCTTGCAAGTGCGTTGAGGGGCACTGTGGGGTATGGATGGCTTAATAAGACTGTTGGGCAGAAAGTCATGTGATAGTGAATTCGCACAGGCTCACGATGGCTTTGGTAGTTATGCAGACCGCCTGCCGTCTCACGGTGTTCATGTGGCTCCAACATAACCGATATTATCACTCTTCCACTCGCTGCTTGTCGTGAGTTTCAGTATAGGAATTTAGTTTGTAGTTGAACCAATAGAGGACCTTAAAGGACCCTATTATTGAGGATTCTATTAAACCTCATATGCCCAAGCACCAGGAACCATACACCTAAGTGGCAACAACTTCATTATCCAACCGTGTCATCCTTCTCGGCTCCGGTTGATACTAGAATCGACGTGTCAGATGGAGGGCCGCTCTCAAAACCAAATTAAATATATCACGCACACCTTGAAGAATTCAAAGCTGGTTCGCCTTGCATAGTTTACACCCAAAGATTGACGGCTCCAGAAGAGCACCTCAGCACTATACAAGGATACCACACTGTTCATTATGTGGCGAGAAGTTTAGTTTGGACATGTATTTCCGCTTGGGTATGCATCATTTATACTGATTCTTTCTTATTGTCAATGCTGTGGAGTTGTCTTGCTGAGCAAATACCAGAATCCAATCCTGACTCAGCCGACATGTTTCCCAAGGAAACGATCAGACGGTTACCCTACAAGATCTAAACATTGAGATACACAACGACCCGCAACTGAGATCCGAAAATGCTCCCTCGGTTCACAGTGTCTATTGGATAGCACTGGCGGATCAACCCACTATCCACAAGCTTTATGATCGAGGCCTCGTCGTGACACCATCTTGTTGGACTGGGCTTCCACAGAGTATTCACAAGAATCGTCTTACCCGGTCGAAAGCAACCCGTCTGTTGTCTTTAGACTTGAATTAGGGCGATGACGAAAAGACCACCCTCTGCGAGCTAATAGAGAGAAATGGAAGTCTTCCACCCGAAGTTTGTTGCCATTATCTGGGATTTTAATACTCTTTGTACCGTTCGCTGCTTGCTTGCACTCTGGGTTGCGAAGAGTATCTAGCCAACTGTCTCTCTGTCTTTTTTTTTTTTTTTTTTTTGCTGTGGGCAGTGCAACTATGTGTCTACGTGGGGATATCTTAGTCTACCACATTCTGACTTCGCAACACATTGGCAGAGGTTAATGGCGTATATCCCATTACACAAGGATAGATCGGGTTCTGTACGGTCTCACTGCGTTCTGCTCCCAGTAAAGGGCTCGTTGGCCCCGGGACTCACTTTCGCTCCTGGCCTCAGTCGTACTGGCATAGGGAACAAAAAGGGTCTCCCGTACATGTACAATTTGATCATTTGGAAACTATGAGCTTAATATCAGTGTTTTGGCACAAGAATAACCGACTGTCGAAGCCTTACCTTACTGTATGTGCCCCAACAAACGGCAAGAATCCGTACTAATCAGGGAGCTAGGTCACAACAAGCAAGGATGGGACGTTTGGTCTTGGTCCATATATTCCGTCTCCCAATGTTGAAACAAGGAACGTATTCAGTGCAAGTGACAGTGACAGCCTGGGACTGTATTATGATATATCTCCAGGCATCACTGGCTTTACTCGCCTGGGTACTGCTTGTCATTTACGCGGTTCTCGTCGAGGTCGAGTTCCCAGTTGCTCTATACCACAAATGCCTCTCCATTCTGACATGATATATCATTTTATGCTTTCCCTTCTGGTGGCTTCACACTCCAAGCCTCTCTGAAGAATGTTAAAGTTCCGAAAGCCTGCTACTTAGGGTCTCGTTGTAGAGGCATGTTGCTTATATACGACGATGATACCGGGAGCACTCTGGGCCAGTGGTACGAAAGCACGCATGCCCAGCCTGATAAACAGGTGATCCCTTTCCAGCGTGATAATGTGTTAAGGTTCTACCTTGCGAAACACGGTGACAATAAATTTCTCAGTTGGGTTGAATCATTGTCGGGTTATTCCATCTCTAGCCGCGTTATATAATCACTTGGGGTCTTGGGGATTGCCTTTACTGGAATTCATATTGACAATACGCCAACACTCGAATACCCCAGCACTTCGCTTCTGCTGACTATATAAGCGTATAGCGGGGGTGGTGATGTTATAGACAAGAACTAAGATATGCATGGTCTACAGTACTGATAGGAGAAGTAAGGGTGGCTTGAGGCCACCCTATGCAAATAAAGCCTAGTTGGCATCCTCTGCAGCAAGCATTCCAAGGTACCACAACCCCAGCAACACCGATAGCTGCCCCGGACCTCCACTCGTCCATGGGATCGCTGTAGAAACTGCTAGACGACCTTCTCCATCGAGACGCTTGACAGCCACAAACTCTGTATTCGTGAGCAGATACCCATGCCGGGCGTTATGCTGATCCATGTAGAAATTAACCTGAGCCTGCTTATATTCTCGCTGGTCTATCACAGCTTCAGAGAACCGCATAGAAGCCTGCCATTTGCAAGACACCTTCAAGTCTCCCCGGGCCCGATTAGGACTCGAGGTGGCGCTTCCTCCAATAACTATGAATGCAGTATCAGGTCGAAATTGATCAATTAAGTCCGCTGAAATTCCTCCATCGAAAGTAACAGGCGACAGTCCTCGTAACGGAAGTTCTGGTGCAAGTTGCTCGAAACCAGCCCGGAGCGCGCGTCTAACACGAGGTAAAAGTAGCTCCGCAAACAGAAGATGAAAGTGAGGCTCGTCTTGTATAGCGGCGGGAGGGGAAGTAAAAGGATCAGGCCGAATTTGTGTCGAATTCAACATAGCTCCATACCGTTGGATAATTGTCGGGTAATTGAACTCCGGCCAAGGAAGGACCTCAGTAATATCGTCGGCATCGTAGCGGGATTTGTTGTGTTTCGAGAGGGGGCAGTACCACCGACGGGGATCGTGGGAAGAGCAACGGAAAGATATTGCAGCAAAGTCTGGCTCATCTTTCCGATGTTATGTATAGTTCACTTAAGTTGCGGGCGATCCAAACTTCTGGCGAGCGAATGTCATGAGTGGGGCAAGATATTGCGGGGTCAGGTTCGATGGAGGGTATCTGTGTTTCGTACTTTCGTCTACCCATCAGGATTGTTCCCCCCAGCCTTACCGGGTAACATATTGGCACGTGACAATGAGCATTATGTCATCGCCGTGGCGGTGCGCGGTAGTTAAGCCGGACGCCGCAAGTTCACCCCTTGATCTACTTCACATCCTACAAAACTCATACAACGACAATGCGCCTAAGAAAACGTGCGTTGTTGGACATCGATCCATCTAATATAGAAATTATCAGAGAAGTCGGGTGCTCCGAAGCCTCTTCAATATTTGAGGTAGGAATTGATGGGGACAAGTATGCCATGAAACTTGTAAGTGTACTGTAGGATACTTCTTCCCAACCGTCGCTCACATTTCAGTTTCACGACAACAGAGATCCCGGATATACAAAGAGAAGTCGGGATCTAAACCGGTTCCGGTCCACAACGCCGAATTACAACGCCGAATTTTTCTGCATTATACTATGTGCTTAATCATACATAAGGTGGAAAGGAAAGCTTACAGATGCCTCCGAACCGGCCTGCGAATCTTCCTCAGAGCTCAGTTTAATGCCAACGGCCTGACACAAGGCTATTACATAATCCGGAGATTTTGAGAGCCGGTCACCCGACTGGACCCCATGCTTGGTTGACAAGAGACATAAGACCTAGGCGTCTGCCTGTTACTCATACTGATCCGATCTTCGCACTCGCATTTTCTTTGAAGATTCCAAAGAATGGCATTATTGCCGGAGACGGAGACGCTCAGCAAAAACACCCAAAACCCACCTCTGATAGGGCTACCGAGACCTTCTCCGTCCGATGGACAAGCAACCCCTACAAGTTTAAGCAGTTCGTTGTCGCATCTGGTAGCTGGCGCGTGAGTGCTCTTTTACCTCTGTTCAATTTCATTTGACTCTTATTTAACCGCCTTTGTTCTAGGTCCGGTGGGATTGTTACTGCCATTCTCACGTCCCCCCTTGATGTTCTCAGAACTCGGTTGCAGTCAGACTTCTACCGCTCCCAGCTGAAGACGAGCCCAGTATCCACTGCATATTGGCCACTTCTCTCCGTGTTTCGATCCTCCTCCGCTCATTTCAGAGAAACCTTCCATATACTTGCCACAATCCATCGGGTAGAAGGCTGGCGCAGCCTCTTCAGAGGTCTTGGCCCTAGTTTAACCGGAGTCGTCCCTGCTACTGCGGTGAAATTCTATACATATGGGAACTGCAAGCGGCTTCTCCCAAATGTGCTTGAATGTGAAGCCGACACTACACTTGTGCATGCTCTTTCTGCTGCTACCGCGGGTGTGGTGACGGGGACGGTGACCAATCCAATATGGCTTGTAAAAACCAGGCTCCAGCTCGACAAATCGCGTGTGGGTAGAGATGGATCAACGGATATGCGCAAGTATAGGAACAGTATCGATTGTTTACGGCAGGTAGTGCAGCAAGAGGGCATTCGCGGACTTTACCGAGGGCTGGCCGCAAGCTACCTCGGTGTTGCAGAGACGGTATTGCACCTCGTGACATACGAAAAAATGAAAGACGGCTTTCTGAAACCCAGAGATGATCGAAGCGAAGCCAAACCCAGTCGTCTTTTTGAAGGGGCAATTTCGAGTAGCGCGGCGGGTCTATCCAAACTGCTTGCGGTGCTTGTCGCATATCCCCATGAGGTAACACCACTCCTACGTGTTTCATCTTGTCGATTTTCTAATCTTCTTTTCCAGGTGATACGAACTAGGTTACGGCAAGCTCCAATGACAAACGGACGCCAGAAGTATACGGGGTTGATCCAATGTCTACGTCTAATATACAAGGAAGAGGGAATTGCAGCTGTGTATGGGGGCTTGACGGCGCATCTACTTCGGACAGTACCAGCCGCTGCGATTACTTTGGGCACATATGAGCTGGTTCTGAAAATAATGAACAACTGATGCACCTGGAATTTCTACTTGTATATGGTTAGACGGACGGCTAAGCTTTGTAATATACATCGTGTCATAAATAATTAAACTGAGAAGGGGTGGTCATTGCGGACTGACCTTAATTTATTTTATCGGTGAGCAGAAGGTGCAATTAACGGGGCTGAAATTCCAAAAGACGTCGCTGTAATGGATCACATGGCTACCAGCCAGGTCCACACTCGAAATTTCAATATCCTTGCAACCAGCTTATAGACATCGTGACAAATTCGCAGAAAAATTGTACTTGGCGGGAGGATGACTTATATTTTATCTCTCGCGATCTAATATTGCTTGCTGCTTATACTTCGGGAGTGTGTCAGATTTCTCTGACTGCGTATGTCTCGCAAAGAGCTCAAACACCTTCGCGTCGTGGCCAAAGCCACAAGATGTCAGATCGGCCTGACCAATACTCCGTAAACATCTGAGGATTATTTTACGGGCCCACTGCCAAGCCTTTAGTATCCAGATCATAGCCAACGGGGCCAGCTGCACATGACGTCCCACCGATGCGAGGTTCATATTGGCGGCGCGACACTGGTCACCTTCAATTCTTCCAGCAGAAACATGGCATTGAATGAAAGTCATGTGAGGCACAGGTAGCTTCGTCCTGAAAGTTTAAGTTCTCTTGGGGCTGATTGTTGCTTAATGTGTTTTTCTCTTCCATTAGATACAGTACGAACTTTGCCTAAAGAAACGGAAGATTGGTCTTTCTCCCGCTCAACGTCCCAGTATTCGTCAACTTCGATCCGACCTCTCGGTGTCCCAACACTGCGCGCATGCCAAATGCCCAACCTTCTATCCGTTCCCATTGAGTTGCTGCTGTTGATTTTCGAGAACCTTTCTGATCTGGATGACCCGGTATGCCTCGCGAAGACATGTACTGCTATGCGCAACGTTTACAATTGTCACAAACGCAAGCTACTCTGGTGTATAATCGTAACCACATTTCCCTCCACACCCCTATTATCCAATTGCTAGTTCTATGCAGCGGAATTCCGACCATCACAAATATGATTCTGCCCTTTGTTGATTGCATGATACAATGCACGGTACAGAACATGATACTACCTTGAAACGTCCAGCTGAGCCACTTCTGCCACCAGCCTGGATGTTTGGAGATTATTCCAAGACTCCATCCGATGAGCAACCCCAAGCCAACAGCAAAGACAACAGCGATAGGCACCTCAAAAATATACTTACTTGGTGGCAACAAACTAGTTGGCTTCGGAATATTTACATGAATAACATCGACCTGTATTTGTCTGTTGTGTCTTCTGTCAACGCGGAATCCCTGACAACAGATCCAACGCCCCAAACACGGCAACAGTACGACCTGGCATTGTATTTCGATCGGATGCTGGCAATTACCGGTAAAATATGCCTTCCCTCATGCTCGAATCGGATAGTTCATCCGCCTTCAAAGAGAAGACTTTATCGAGCAGTCATGGGCCTCTTCCTTGACACCAAAGCACTCCAATTTGCTAAATTCTGCCAAGGGCACGAAAAATCCGATAAGTTAATTGAAAATGTTCGGTATATGTGGTCTCAGAACCCGAACAGCACCTTAGAAGAGTCGTTCGATATGCTGGAGGCTTCTGATTTCATATCAACCTTTATGCTCCTACATATCCTCGACACACCTGATACTGTTCTGGAATGGATGTCTATTCTCAGGGATGCTGGCTTTAGAGAGGCAGCAGAACAGTTTGTGGAGGATCCCAATGACACAGTACTCCACAATTGGACGTCTCTTTTATCACGTCTCCAGCCATACCTAACGCCGTTTGATATCCTTTCCTTATTCACGAAGGATGAGCTTGACCATGATATCTTACGCTACTTCGCTGCGCTGCTTGCCTTTGTGGAGCATGAGGGCGAGCCTCCAGGAATGAACGAGAGAGAAAACGACGTATCACGCAAATTGGAACGAGAATTTGATGTTGCCAGTCATGTCTGGAAACTGTATCGGCATCATGGCTGGAGATGCGGCATCAGGGGCGAAATATTCAACGAGCATCATAATTTCGAGAAGATTGCAAGCCATATTGTACAGTTCGAGCACGATGGCCGCCACGGGTGGGAGTCTATGATCGAAGCAGAAAAGGACCTGCTGGCAGGAGATTTCCAGGCCTCGATTCCGCATATCTACCTGATGAATTTGTCGACGGCCGCAGAAAATATCGACAACGACCGCAAAATTTTATTTACCATTACTGAGAGCATCTTACAAACATCAACGGGCAAAGGCATTGCGACTTAAAGGAGCTTGTGGTATGCATATCATATCGCCTTTGTCTTTGAAGCCGCGCAGATGAGCTTGCGAGACAAAATCATTATTTCGCTCGGGTGGTTTTGATGAAGACCTCCTCAAGGGCGCTATTCTTGAGCCTCTTACGGCTTTGGATTTCTGCATACCCGTGTGAGACTGTACACGCTGGTATCATCCGCTCGCCTATGAATCTCTTTTGCTGCTCTTCTGTTTTGCAGACGTACATCCCGGCAATATTCTTCTGGGAGTATACCACAACAAGCTGTTCCATAAATTTGAAGAAGAGAAATTCGTATCCCATGTGCCTCGCAAGTACTGTAAATATCATCCAGGCGGACCATCCGTCTCCCATGACCCATGAGACCCAGGGGAGGTCTGATGCCACTCTCTGACTTCGGTGAGGCTAGGATCGATCCCCGCCCTCACGGCAGTCACACAGTGCCATTGGAATATTAAGCTTCTAAAACGTTGCTATATGTGGGCTGTAGCTATCCGGTTGATATTTGGAGTGTTGGCCTTCCAGTATGCGTCATTTATGCGAAGGAGACTCTTCTTGACGCGGGACGAGGATGGAGATCTTCATAATGCTGCGCATGTCGCGCAGCTCATTGCAGCGCTAGTACTACCATCAACTGGGTTTCTAGCCATAATCCTAAAAAGGAAAGCTGATATTAGGAACGAGAAAGGTAAACTACATAGCAAGCATTACATAGGCCCGGATCTCTATCGTCTATTCTAATAGTAAGTTGTGACAGCACAAGCGCCTAGTGAATTGGTAGCTGGCAGGCTCAGGTTATCGTCAGTCTGTAATCTTAGGAAAGAAGGTGATAGCAAGGGGAGATCATCGGTGCGGCTCCAATAGACAGAGGTAATGACATGTACGGATGGGAAAGAGGCGCCCCTTGTTATGAGATGTGTAGGTTTAGCTATGAGATTTCGTCCAAAACACCCTTGAAAGCAGTACTGAATATGTTGTACTTGAGGCACGTTCTGGAAGAGAGTGTTGAAGAACTTTAGCGTGGGAAACCAGCTCGTGAAGGCACTTAAAAGAGTTTGGCAACATCTAAGGATACGGTTCAACCAGGTGTAGCTGCTCAAAAGTAGCTCCATTACAAAAGTGCATCCTGCTAACTTTTAATCCACTAGAGTAAATCTGCTCATAAGAAGGGGGGCGGATATATGTAATACAAGGGACTAAATTTTTGTCTATTCATAGTACTATGAGTAGACATTCTCTAGCCCGAAGGTGTCTCCACCATAATGAGTTGATCGCTTTGTTGGATGGGTACACTGTTGAATTTTGGTTGATCAAGTCTGGTTATGAACTATTTTAATTTCATACTACGGTGGGGGAGCGTACCCATACGGCGGCCCATAATGAATTGTGCCTAGCAAGGTGGGCGGTCGGGGACGGCAGATTAAATTCTGAATGGGTTTAGACACTGAACTACTCTGATAGGTCTGGATGTGCTAAACCAGAAGGGAGCAGTTCCGGGAGCAGCTAAACCCAAACAAGCGGGTGGCCGAAAGCGGCAAGTTGAACTTCGTTGATCAGATCAGGTTATGAATTATTCCTAATTCATACAATGAGTGGGGAATGTATTCATATGATGGCCTACATGGAACACCTGCCCAGGCGCAGAGATTTTGGCCGAGTTTTAACCCGGCCCGTAGTTTTTGTTCATCGTCTTCTGCCACGAAATCATCTCCCCTGCCAAACGGTCATCTTCTGGAATAGAATACTGAGTGATCAGAAGAACCCTGTTGAGAACGACCATTTCTAAGTTGGGCGATTAAGTTTAGCAACATTTGAAGATAGTTTAACTAGGTTTGCGGTCCATTTGAGAGAACCTTGAGTCTAGGCGGATAGTCGACTCATAGCCCCGTCTCCTCCATGTAATGACTTGATTAGTCTGTTGGGCGAGCACGGGTTGAACTTCGTTGATCAGATCAGGCTACGAACTATTCCAAATTCATACTGCGAGTGGGAAAGGTACCCGTGCCACGGGCCACATGGAAAGCCTGCCTGGGCATAGAGATTCCGACCAAGTCTTAGCCCAGCCCCTAGTCTTTGTTCGCACCTTCTATGACGAAAAATGGTCTCAAATGGATACGCCTTAACACTAATCCGTAATAAGAACGCAACAAGAAATAGATGACGTAACACAAGTGACTAGAGTCATTTCCTTTGGCACGCACCACTTGGCTCATCCGTGGAGTAGACTAAGAGCAGGATAGCGAGAGGCTTTTTGGAATAGAATTGTAGGACTTCTGCGGTCATTGTCGCCAGACAATTACCTAGAACATGACCTTATGTAGAGGCACTCTGGATCTTCCTGAGTTGCTCAAGGATTGCTCAAGGATTGCTCATGGATTGCTCATGGACTGCTCTTAGATCGCTCATGGATTGCTCTTGGACTGCTCTTGGATCGCTCATGGATCGCTCATGGATCGCTCATGGATTGCTCATGGATTGCTCTTGGACTGCTCTTAGATCGCTCATGGATTGTTCATGGATTGCTCATGGATTGCTCATGGATTGCTCATGGATTGCTCATGGGTTTCTCTCCGATTGCTTTTGGACTTTGGAGTAGTCTCAGGTCGTCCTTACGTTGCTCTGCTACAGTAATAGAAAATTCGAACTCTAAATTTCTGATAAATGTCCATTAGAGGACAATAGAGCGTCTTCATCCGATCGAATTTACCCCCTCTCCTTACTAATATGAAGAGGCAATACAAGCGACGCCCACGCCTCAGTTTCATCCAAATATAGGGTAAACATATCACTTGAACTGGCAAATGGATGATGATTCATA
>JACBAD010001901.1:0-39808 GCA_014281905.1 Aspergillus hiratsukae | reverse complement strand
CCCAATATCCCTCCCCGCCTTCTCCAGCCCAACACTATAAACATAACACCCCGCCGCAAGCACCGTCCCCCAGACCAACACCCTGAACACAAGCATCACCCAGAACATGACCACGCGGCGCGCATAATCAAGCACCTTAAGCGAGATGACCAGCAGGAGAAGCAAAAGGAGGACGGAGACGAAATCGGGGGTTGAGGAGGCGAGGAGGCGCGAGAGGGGGGTTAGGAGGTAGGGGTCTAGATAGCTGCGGATGCTGCTGAAGGAGGATGATGGCCACGACGACGACCAGTTTCCGGCGTGGCTGCGGAGAGTTTGGAGGGTGGGGTTTGTGAGGAGGGGGGTTAGGTAGTCTGTTTCTTCTGTTAGTTGGGTTTGTTTTTTAGTCTTCTAGACGTACTAGGGGTAGATTGGGGTGGGATGTGGATGAGGTGGCGGACCTGGGAGGTAGTATTCCATTTTGGTGACACTGGTTCAGGTGGTTGTATAAGGTGGACGGGACGGTGTTAGAAGGAGAGTATGTCAGTTAGTGTCACTACTCTGACAAGAGAAATGCAGATGATGATGCCAGTTGTCTTGTTGTAAGGACAAATCGCGTGGATGCCGATAGATAAAGCATGTGAACAAACAAAACAAACATTAGACAGTTGACAGTATCAGCTGCGGACATACTCCACGCTACATTTGAATAGGATTATAGCTAGTATTCTAGTATGTACAATGAAGCTACATCATCCTCGTGTCTTATCAGCGACATCGTCTGGGAATATAGCACTGGTATATACAATAAACATTAATTATTGGGCTTGGGCCATCAAGGCCTTGAATGCCTCTCGCTCGGCTTGGATCTCTGCCTGGAGCTTCCGAGTCTGGCGGAGTGCTTCGTCTCTGCGAGCAGTTAGTATGACCCAATTTCATAGGTACGTTCAAAGGAATGAAGGACATACCGGTCAGATTGCAGTTCGGCCACCTCGATTTGAGCCCGGTTCATCCGACTGACGACCTCCTCCATCTCCGTATCTGCATCCCGCAGAAGCTTCTCCAGCTCCTTCACCCGCTTCTCTAGCGTCTCCGCCTGGATCGCCTCGTTCAGCGGAATGCCGTCGCCGCTGGTCGTCTTGTCCAGACGGGGCGAGCGTGCACCAAATGGTGTGCTGGGCGGCTTCGGCGACAGTACCGCCGGGCTGCGGGAGCCGTTCTTCACGCGCATCAACTGCGCGTTGTGGCTGGCCTCGAGGTTGCGAATCTCCTCCTCGTGCCGCGCCATTTCCTCCTCCGAATGCTGCTGCGCCATCAGCAGCATCTCCTCCAGCTCCTTGAGCCTGGCCTGCAGCTCGTTGATCCGCGCCGCCGACAGCTGCTGATCCTTTTCGCCCTTGCCGATCGCCTCCGCCAGGCGGCTGCGCAGGGTGCTGTTCCTCTGAAGCTGTTGCTGCACATGGTTCGCCAGTGCCTCCGTGCGGCTGATGGACGCCGCGAATGCCTCACTCTCCACCAGCGGAGAGTGAGCCGCACTGGCTTCGACCACTTCCCGTTCCGCCTGCAACTGCTTGTATGCCATCTCCAGAGACGAAGAGGTCGCGATGACCTCGGCGAAGCCGTCCCGTTCGGATTCAAGGCCATCCGGGACTGAGATATCATGCTCCTGCAGCAGAACACGCAAGGAAGTGGTCTCCTGCTCGGCACGGTCCAAATCCATCTTCAACCCTGCCAGTCCCTTTTCGCATTGCCACTTCTGATCCAAGGCATCCTCTGCCCGTTGGCGGAGATGGTTCACCTCCTCCCGAAGGTTCCGCACCTCGCGTTCGTACCCCAGTTTACGTGGGGAGCCCGCTTCCTGGGCGCGAGCCACTTCCAACTCCATTATTTTTAAGCGCTTTTCGTACTCGCGAGCCTGCTGTTCTTGCCTCATGAGCAGATACCGCAGCGCTTGATGCAGCGCATCCCGCTGCGCTTCCACATCTTCCGTACTCGCCAGCGCCTCGCGATCCCCGCGATCCTTGGTCGACACGGAATTCGACCGAGACAACGAGTTTGACCGTGACAGCCCACCTGCGCCGCTCGGCTTTGAGTGCCGCGCCAGCGAATTTGACCGCGACAGACCCAGTCCCGCGGGTTTTCGTTGGGGCATACCTTCTTCTTCGGCGATTGACGCAAACCGACTGCCCTGCAGTTGAGCCAGCGAGGCATTCTCGATTTTCAGAGCCTCGATCTCGCCGCGCAATCGCTCAATTTCGGAGGATTCGGCGGGTGTGCTTTGTGGCTGCTGCTGCGGTAATTGAGGAATCACATTATCCCGGAGATGGTCGCGCTCGTTTCGCAATTGCTCCAGCTCCACTCTCATGGCCGTCAAAAGGTCTTCAAAATTGTCCTTGATCTGGCGTTCCTCGGCCAATTTTCTGCGGGTATCTTCCAGAGCAAGCTCGAGTTCCCGAGCCTTGGACGATAGATCGGAGGACTCGACTCTCTCCCGTCGTAACTGACCACATTAGCTGAGCCGGACCCAAAAAAAGGGATAACATACTTGGTTCACTTGCGATTCCAGTATCTGAATATGTGACTCGGTTGCGGTCCGACGGGCTCTTTCTTCCTGCCACTTCTGTGACAGCTCAACCTTGAGCTGTGCGCGTTCCTGCTCGGCTGCTCGCCGGTACTTGTCCAAATCATCAATTTTGCCATTGGCATCGTATATATATCGTATTGAGCCAGCCCCGGAGTCGGAGAAATAGTCGCTGGTGCGCCGGTTGGCGGCGTCCATGGGCATCTCGGATTGCAACCTCTCGACCAGATCTTCCAGTTCCATCTCCCGCCGAATGGAACCGGCCAGCTCGGAACTGATCTCGCGGAGTTCATTTTCGAGATCCGCCAGCTTCGACGCTGACGCGGCCTCGAGGACACTGGCGCTGCTCAGGGAGCCGTTGCGGGCCGGTAACCGGGTGGGATCGAACGGTATTGTGGTCGCGGGGGTGATGGAAAAGGAGGCGCTGGGTATTGAAGGAGGCATCGGGGATGGGAGAGGGGACCGGCCCGAATCCGAGATCTCGGTGCTCGAGGACTCCGCGCTGGGTGACGTGGTGACGGCTTTCCAGCCGAAGAAGGAGCTGATCTTGTTCCCCGGGGTCTTGGGCTGTTTCGAGTCCAAGGAGCCGGCCGAGTCGATGCGCAAAGGTGGGGGCCGGTTGGATGCTGGACGCAATGCCATAGTTTGGGCGCGCTTGTGGCCCGGTGGAGAGTTGAGCACAGGGATGAACGGTTCGCTGACAAGACGGTTGTGCACTGGGGTTCCATTCGAGAATTGAGCGGTGTAGATGGACTCCTCGTCGTCCTCCCCGTGCCAGTAGGCGGCGGAGGTATCTATCCGAAGAGGGGGAGCGGAGGTGCCGCCTCGAGAGGATCTAGAGAAGAGCAATTGAAGCACGGGGTCAGTTCTATAGCGTCCGAAGGGGGGCATCTGACTTGAGTTTGCATCTCGGATAGAGAGAACGGAAGAAACGGAAGAAACAGAAGAAAGCGAAGACAGGCGACTGTTTAAGGGGGATGCGAGGGGGCAAGCCCGGAGGAAGCACGGGAGTGAGCTGAGCCCAACATTGTCATACCTGTCGAGGTCCTTAGGTACAAAATGGGAGATGTCTTCTTCATACACTGATGATCCAGGAGAAAGAGTGTAAGCGTGAGAAGCAGGAAGGTTGCTTCTGATGACGGGGGGAGAGGATAGGGCTTTGGTGGCCTCCCGTAGAGGATCTGCAGACGTCTTGGCCGCAGGAGAAGAAGTAGCCGCAGCTGTAATTGCCGTAATAGGAGGAGTTGCAGCGGTATCAATTGGCGTGATGGGGGACGCCAAAGAAGGCCCAGATAGGCGGGAAGCGTTCACAAGGGAAGAAGCATGCCGCTTGGGGAGGGGCTTTCTGCGCACCGGAGAAGCAGTACCGGGGGGATGGTGATTGAGAGAAGAAGAAGGAGGAGTAGGAAAAGAAGAAGCAGAGGGAGGAGGACTTGGCCAACTGGAGCTACTAGTGCTCCGATTGTCTTGGGAGTGTGGATGATAGGCGTCGGGGGAAGAGGATACTAAAGTGCCAGCTGCAGGCGGAGAAGGCCAGCCCGGCATCTTGGGGAGGGAGAAGAAGGGAAAGTGACAAAGTCGATCAGGACAAGAATGGACAAGAACGGGACAGGGAAGGGGGGTGGAACGACGGTCAATGAAGATGCAGATTGGACTAGATGGCTAGTAGCTGACTCGATCGACGCACCCTCATGTTGATGACGGGCAATTCTTTGGACGATGGAGAGAGCACGGGGCGGTTTGAGGATGACACGCGCCCACTAGTGGAGATCTAGTCTAGATGGAGGAGAATTGACCGGATATAGTAACAATTGGTGTCAGTGTCAGGGGAAAGGAATTAGAGTGGTTAGGAGACGCCGAGAGAAGGCTGTGAAGAACCAAGGGGTCAAAGAAAAAGAGACAAGGGGATATGCAGCGGGAGAATTAAGGAGAAGGATAATACGTAGTAGCTTAGTCTAGACAGGAACTAGTCCAGTACCTAGTCTAGGTAAGGTAGTATTAAGATGCTTCGCAGACCGACTAAGAAAAGTCAAAAAGCAAATGCTCTACCTTATCAGAGCAGTTCTTGGAGGCATCTGGTTGGTTGGTTCCGGTGTTTTTTTGGCGCTGCACAGACGAGGTGGAGCTTTTCTCAAGGAGGTTTGATATCAGTATCAGCAATCAGCATCTCGATTCGCGGCTGTTTGAGGAACTATGCTACGTAGGATATTAGCACAGGCGAATGATACTACTATCCTGACTACGTACTTAAATGTTGCATTGGCTTAAACAGGCTTCTTCTCCGATCGCTCTCTTTGAGGTGGCCATACACTGGACAAGAGCAATTCCACCACTGCTCTTTAATCTCCGCATTCCTGATCACTACAGCTGAGTGTCATCATCTAGTCTACTGTCCATCTCAATTGAGTACGAGTAAATTCTCAATCTCAAGAGCATCTCTCGCACGGCTCAAAGACTAAGGTACAGCTATAGACTAGACAGGGCGATCGGCAGGCCAAGCCAAGGCAATTGTGGAGCCCCAACACTTTCAGGGGTAACCGACTAATTCAAGACTGGGAGTGAGAACGGAAAATC
This sequence comes from Aspergillus hiratsukae, assembly GCA_014281905.1. Lineage (NCBI taxonomy): Eukaryota > Fungi > Ascomycota > Eurotiomycetes > Eurotiales > Aspergillaceae > Aspergillus > Aspergillus hiratsukae. The sequence goes on along the minus strand of JACBAD010001901.1, from coordinate 34,677 downwards.
ATCCCTATCATTGATCCTAGGTAGATAGTGATGAACATACGCACGGGTTCCAGGCGGATCAATCAGATTGAAGCATGCATCCATCGTCAATCCCTCAGCGCCTCGACAAAGTCAAGGGAGAGCGCATTAAGCGCCCATTCGGCGACCACCCTTATGTGCATAACCTTAACAATGCATGGCACATCAGCAATGTCTCCCTGAAGATTTAATGAGGGAGAACACTTGGCAACTTGCATGGTCAGATGCCATATCAATAAACATGAAACAGCGGCCAGAAGAACTGCCGACAGCCATACCACGAACTATTGCTGCCACACGCCACAATTATTCGGCTTCCCGGGCTCCTTTTTGTCCTTTAATAGAGAGGTAGACTCATATATGGAGTATCTACTAGATCGATGTTTCCAAGTTTTTGATACTTCATATATGCTGATGGTGTGATACATTGCTAAATATATCCAAGTGTCCTGGATTGGGTCAGCAGTGGCTTGATTTATTGTACGACTATTGACCTCATACTCGGTAGTCAATGCTTGACTGTCCTAAATAAAGTAACTGAAGCCAATCAATCTGCAAGGGACTTTTCAATCGGACTCGGGCTCGTACAGCGCTTGCTGAGTGCTGATATATTCGGTAGGTAGTCAGTACGGAGTACTTGTATTTGATGGCAGCGCATCGAACAGAATGTAACAACTGCTTTCTATCAATTTAAGGCCTCAGTCTTGAAGAATACGATGCCATTGAATTAAACTGCGGCCAATGCGGACCTTATGCAAAATGATCTAGGCTTCCTTGTAGAAGAATGTGACACTGTGACACCTCACATTCTTCTACTATCTATATCCTGTAATAGTTCATCAAGTACATTCCACTGAAGCTTATCACAACTTACAGAGTAAATAGATAGATGAGTAAAAATCACTATTCACTTATTGAACATAGCCGTCTGTTAATCTGTCTCTGGTTCAGCTGGGTGAATAAGGACTATCAATATTGGCTTCTAGACGTACCTACTAGACTAGCTCGAGCTTCATCTCTCTGCCTCCTGCTTGCATCATCCCCAGATAGTGATACTGCGCGCAGGGTGCGAAAAGGACTCGTAGCCAGGTCAAGCATTTCTGCTGTCTTGGAATATAAAGTCCAATTAGGATAAAGCACTATGTACGTGTTGAGAATCTCCACCAGCTGAAGCACTACATGCCAACCATCAGACTACCTGGTAAGAACTGTTAGGACAAGGACATATAGATAACATGCTAACCGGACAACTCCTGACAGAGCCAGGACCCTGCAGGAACCCTCAAGCCCAATTCATGTACTTTTGTTCATAAAGCCACTTGCTTTGACTAAGTACGACTTTTATACTGAGTGTTTTTACGCGGCTACAGTCTCCAGAGCATCAAGTATGGGGGCTGAGACCCTACAGAACATCAAGTTGGGGCCCGACGCACATCAAACGTCAAGCCTGATATTGAGGAAGCTTTTGCACTATCTTTTTATTCCATTGATAATTGAACCATAGAGATGGATCCTGTCAATCATAAGACAACCCAAAAGGCAAGAGTCGAGCTCCCCGAGGCGACTCTCCCATCGGCTTCCGAGGACAAGTGAACAGACTTCTAAGCTCTGCACAATTCCAGCCCGCCAAGCAAAGTATATGCTTCTCGCTCTATGGCCATGGTATGTAGTGACAATCATCGAGACTACCTGCACAGCATCCCTTGGTCTACGGCTGCGCTACAAGATGGACTTGAGGGTATTACCACAGTGACTCATGCGTTTGTCGCAGTGGGTGCTCACAATCTCAAGCTACTGCCGAGGAGACATCCAAGATCACACTTCCAGAGTCAGAAAGGCATATGCAACTGCGGCATGCACTCATTGGTATGGTGCGAAGTCGCTCAATTCAAAAGGGCCGCACTGACTGCCTGCAGCTGTGAGAAGCCCTAATCATGACTAAATGTCCCATCATTGTATTCAGCTTGTGTTCAACCACGACAAGAGAACTAGCTCGACATGGCAGACCCTGAGCGAGAGCGAAGGCTAATGCCGCCACCATCATCCGCCGGATTGAGGAATAGACGTGAGCCATCAGTACATTACAGGCAAAAGATTGCGATCAGTGATTCCTCCATATCCTGCTCTCATTCTGTGGGTTGTAGCTGGGCGCAGTGAGGATGATGCCACTGCGAGACGCCGTCAGTGATCATCCCGCAGTCCCTTTTGCGCCGAGATGCCTACCGGTGTTGCGTCACTCGCTGGCTAGATCAAAAGAAATGGGTCGATAAGGGAAGGCCAGCTAACGAGTGCCACGCCCACCTAGAGGCCGCCCACACATTTCCGTTCAGCTTCGCGACCTGGGCGGCAAGCCAGGTATACGGAATGCTGAATCACTGGGATCAACACGGTCAACCCATGGATCACATACTGCAGTCGATAAACGTATTCTCAGAATCAAGATCATGCCCACTGAGCTTTATGACGTCCACCAACGGTGGGCTACCAGCGCCGTTGGGCGTTGGATCTTCCGTGGGCCTGAGCTACCTCATACGCCTTCCGAAGCGCGAATTCCGACATAAAGGAGTCCTCCTCGCAGTCTCAATTGCGAAATTCGGGGACCCAGCCAATGCTGGGCCATACTCCTTTGTCGTGGATGCAGGTGCCGTAGCCCGGGACTCGGATATTCAGTCTGCTATCAACTGTCAAGCTTAAGCAAGGCGACGATCCGACTATTCCTGCTTATGAAATCCGTGGAAAACTCCACAGCAAGTCCAATAGGAGCACCGGCACATTCCTCGTCACTTTCGCGGCCCCCGTCAGGGGTCCGGAGAATCACCTCCTGTGTTCTGGTGTTGGCACAAGTATGTACTGTTCACTTCTGCTAGATTATTATGCTACTAATACATCTTAGCTTTCACTGGTTTTGCTGGAATATACCAAGGTTCTTCTAAAGAACCAGACTTCTTTTATAGAGCTGACAGCCTTCCCTCCCCCTCGATTGTGATTGAATCAGGTTGGTCTCTTCGTCGCCGGTGCCAGTGCTTTTGCCGGTCCGCTGGTACCCGAACTACTGCGCAGCTTTGTACCTCTCATATTGCTGGCTACTTTGTGCATGTGGATTTGGTCAAGGGGGAACTCTCTCAATATGCAGTGCCGCATGGATGCCCAGGAACTGGCCAAACATTGCCTACTACAAGGTGCGGATATCTTATTCATCGTTATCGCGTTGCATCTGGCTAAAGACGAGTGAAAGATATCTTCCGGTTCCACCAGGCATACCACCGGGTACTCAATCCGACTGCCACGGCGGATGTTTTTGGCAGGTCGGTTACACCTGGGGCCGGTCCGGGGGATATCCTGCCACTGGATTTAGATGAGCTGCGAGATATAGCTCGGGGAGAAATGGGAAGGATGAACAACTATGTGCCCTCGAGTTTCCACCTTCGAACATCACCATCCCAGCAGACTTCATTGGGTTTGACGATAAGCATCTACGTCGGACCTGAGACACCTAAGAACATCACCGCAATGCTCCTAGATCACTTTGACAACGGGACATCCTACGACGACCTTCCAGACATACTCAAACAGTATGTACTTGATGCAAACACTGTTGAGGACAGGACCCCATCGTCTATGCATGAGCTGACTTACATGCCGACATTCTTTGAATCGAGCCCCTTCCGTTGATATACTCTTTCATCTTCCCGGCGAACGAACTATGGCTGAGAAGATCCGATAAATCACTGAGATCCAAGTACCGAATGTACTATAGTACGGAAGATAGGTATGATAAAGAGCAGAAAGCACACAATAGAGCGCCCCATAGAGGCCCATTTTCGTCGAGTATGTGTCGAGTCCAGGGGGATATGTCCCTGCATGACGATCCTCTCCGTTCAGGTCAGCACAGTGTTTGCCGATTTCGAGTGCCTTGGAACCCAATACCTATTACGTCCTAGAATCGCACCCATGGCCCGTTGGAACCTCGATAGCATGCTAGGGTTGATGAGATGTCGCGGGCCATCTGTCAAAGGACGACAGCGAAGAGCCATTACTTACGGCGCTCCGGTAGACTACGCCGTCAGAGATGGGCAATAACCATGAACCGTTATCCAAACGGCTGAAATGGGGCCAGTTTAACACAGGCAAACCCGAATGCCGGACGATACGGCGCTGCCGGCTGTTACGATTGCGGCAACGTGGGCATCTCATCCCCCAGCGACGACCCAGATCTGCGGGTGCCCCGGACTGTGATGGGGTAGATGCCTTCCACATTGATGTCACGGACTTACCAATCATCAGAGCTACACCAAAACTAAACGTGTCTCATGACGGCATGGGATTCCGTTCCTGGAAATACGCCACAATCAAGGCGTACCTCCACATGGAGCAACCGATGACCACGATCTGCTTAGCAGTCATAGAGCACATACACGAACAACAGACTGAGCCGCAGGCTCAAGAGTATATGATGGCCGGGGACGATCGGCTTGGGGACTCTACGCTTGCGCAGTGAGTAGGACTGTTCCTGAGTGCTATCCAACCAAGATAGCTACCTTTTCCGACCCTATGGTGTTTGGGACCCGAACGGACCATATACGGTCCACGGGAGACCAATTGATGATATCACTAATGCATATGGGTCGGGATGAACCCAAATGTGCTGGTTAATGCGACAGTGTCCTCAATGCAACGCTATACGACGGCAGGCTTGAGACCTGGACTTCGGGCGTCTCGTGCGCAGAGAAATAGGAGAAGCTGAGACCTGTCGTTAATAGAGAGAGATGCACAATATGTTGTTAAAATTCGTCAATGGTTTATGAAGGTATATGGGTAGAATACATATCAATGCAATGCGCAAAACATAACTGAGCCATCCACCAACGCCGGAATATCTGAACTTCTCAGAGACTGTCGCCTGGGGCCAAGACGCCAAAGACGTTCTGTACAATAACGCAAATACAATAAAATCACTGAAAACGCTCACTTCCGCTTGTCATAAATGCATATAATGACACGCCCTTCGGCATCAATACGGGATGAAATCGAATCTCATTCGATCTAGACCTTGTTAGCTGGACTCCAAATACCAAGAAAGGAGCAAGTACCTAGATATTGACTCCAGCCCTCATCCTCATTCAACTGGTTAGCCCAGTACTGTTCCAGAAATTTCAAAGACTGAAGCACGTTCGGCACACGGATGGTATCATGCAGCAATGAAAGCAACTGTCGGACCCTCTCGCGATCCTCACCCTGCGCCTCACAGCCCGCAATGAATAACGGGGTTGTGAGCATCGTCCACGGACTCAGCCCCGCAGACGGCCCAATCTGCGCCGTGCACTCCAGAATCCGCTTGACGGAGTGCTGTACAAGGGGCGAGGAGGTAGGCGTTCTACGGAGCCGCCGGTGGATTTGGATGAGAGCGCTGTGCTGAAACGCCTCGTTGCAGAGCATGAATTCCCGCACGCATTCCGTCGAGAGGCCCTCCGCGACGCCTGGGTAGAATGTAGGCTGCGAACGCGCTTCCCGGGCCATGAGCGTCCGCACAGAGGACTCGAGGACGGCCGCCTCCTGTGCGCTGGCCGCATCGCCCTCTGAGACCAAGCCTGTGTTTTGTGTGTTGTGATGACTCCGCCAGGCTGCCGCCCCGATTGCGCGGAAGATGGCGGACAGGTTTACCGTGAAGCCCCAGTAGTCGTCGAGATAGTCTGGTGCGTCTTGTTGGCGGATGATCTCAGGCCCTGACTGTTCCGTGACTTCTTCGATGGGCGGCCCGTTCCCCGTCAGTGCTGTCAGGGAGACAATCGACTGGTACCACCGGTCCAAATACCGGCGGAAACCCTGCGACGAGCCCGGTGATTCACTTTCCTTGCGATTCGTCGCAAGCATAAGGGCCTTTGCGCCCTCGACATGGGCTCGCCACGAGTTCGGATGGATGGCCCCGGAATGGATCTCCGCTAAACAGAGCGTACGCGCCGTTGCGAGGAGCGCATCCGACCCCTTGGTGCTTGGGTTCTGTAGTTCCTTCCGGAAGTGCTCGAGGCTGAGCGCCATTAACCGGGCAATATCCGGGGCTGACTTGACGTTCTCCGACTGATTATTGAGTGCTTGTAGGTGGATTGCTGACAGCGCCATTGTTGCGTATAATAACGATGGGGTCTGGAGGGCCATTGGGACGAGCATCTTGCAGATGTCCTTTTGCATGCTGGAGTGACATGCCGTGATTTGCGACGCATCCTGGATGAAATGATGAAGCAACGACTTTTGATCGGTCGACAGAGAGACAAAAGGGTCAACAGGTCGAGCGAGCGCTGTACTCGACGTAGCGGTAGGGGAATTCGTTGTGTAGATAAATTCGCCGGGGGAGTATTCTGTAGAACCACGAATGATCAGCCAAACAAGCCACAATAAAAGACCATGAAGACATACCAAGCTTCTGCAACCCTCCATTGCTCATACAGGCCCCTAACCTCGACCGCGAAAAAGTCCGTCCTCCCCACTGTAGCTGCATCGCATATCGACACTGCACCCCGGCCGCTTGACAACGACCGCAGACGGGTCGCTGTTCGTCACATTTCTGTCGTCTGGCTTTGCACCGTTTACAGCCAGTAAATGACCTGGACATGGATTTGGACGGACTGCTGAGTCTTCACTGTGTTCTCAAAATTTGCGTTTTCCTCCGTGTCCGGGGTAGCCTCGGAATGATCTGCGGTGGGGGTTTTCGTGTGTAAATCAGCGTGGAGTGGATGCGTAAATCGAGATATCCTCCGTATCAGAAAGTGGTTCAACAGATGTTATACCAGAACACAGATAGAGACTCATGGAAAGCAGACAATGTCCGCAATGGCCAGGGGTCAGGGTCTCTTGTGGGACTTGGTCGAGTGATAACGCAAACCCCCGGTCCGGTGAGATAGTCTCAACTCTAAGACTCTGGCTCTGAGAGTGTCTGGTTTCAAGTGGGATCTTTTAGCGGCCGATCATCCACACGAGGTCCACCTGGAGGTTATCGATCAAGTCTTGGTGGGCACAAAACCTGAGCATTCTTGATTTTATATGGATTGCGGACAGCTTCTTGGGCTTCACCTCTCCTGTCTGTTCTTCTCCTTTTCCTGCTGAGGTGATGGCGCAGCTGGTCAAAACACATTCTGATCAGTGTGGGGTAAAAATACGAGGAAAGTGGAACAGTTCAAACTTTGCCTGGGCTAGAAAAGCCTAGAATTGAGACTAACAGTTGCCTCAAAGTTAAGACGATCCAATACTCCTCAGATCTTTGGAGCCTGTGTATAACAGTGGAGCCCGGAGAATGGGAGCAAACAATATATATCTATCAAACCCCGATCCGCACCGCCATTGACTACAGATGTTTGGACAATTGAACAGAATGAACAAGAAAGTACGCTGGCGAAGCATCTAGAATGGAAAAAGTATGTTCATCTCAGACAAAAAGAGACAGAAGGAAGATGTTATAACCACATCGCCAGAAAGGCGAACTTCAAACGTCGGGAATCACTTCTAGATCAAACCACATCCAATACACGATCAGCCCTCAAAAGTATAACGGAGCCATTCTCCCACGGCTCGCAAACTTTCCCACCGCACAGACTCGTCCTTGTCAGCCATCAGCTCCATAACTCGGGCCTTGAGTCCCAGCTTCTCCAGCTGACCGCGCCTCTCCGGCATTTCTTTCACCAGCTGCCCGACATCGTTGCATCCAATTGCAAGCACCTGCTTGTCATTATCCCAGCTCTTGGACAGAATCTCGGCAAGTTTTTTGGGCAGTGCGCCGTTCCCTTCATCCAGAATCCGACGGGCATTTTCGGCCCAAAATGTCGGGTTGCGATGCGGCGGGGACCAGCGAAGGTGGCCCGACTGTAACTCGGCAGCGTACTGATCAAAGGTCGTTTGTGTCTTGGTATATTCATCTAGCATCTCAGACAACGCGTTCAAATCTTCCAGCAGGTCTGGGTCGGTCAAATGGCGACCAGAGAGGTTGGAGAGCAGAGCAGGAAGGCGGACAAATACAGCAACTGGAAGTAAAGTCGTGCGGTTGCTGGAAAGGAGGTTGTTCAAAGTTGCGAGAAGCAGACGAGTCGTCTTTTCTTTTGGAGATAGGCGTAGAAGGTGGGTATATAATTGGATAATCTCATAATCCCTGGGGGTTGATTATTAGCCACGGACTGCTTTCCTTCTCGCCATGTTAGATAGTGAACGTACGACTGTAGGCCTTCTCCAACAAGACTTCCTTCAAAGCTCAGCTGCCACAGAACTAAGAGGACGCGGTACAAGAGCTGTAGGCCGACACCACCAGCGAGGCCGGGCTCAATAGCTCTCGAACTGCTCGCTAGAGTTGTCGAACTACTACTGTCTTTTGCTCCGGCGGCAGCACGAAGAATCTCGATCAATGGATCGATAGTTTCCTTCCTCTGATTCCAGAACATTTCCCGAGATCTCGAATTCCGTAACAATGCCGACAGCCCCTGAACTCCGATATCCTGCAGCCCGCTGTCTTGGTTCTGAGTCAGGGTGGAAAGATAGGTGTATAACTGAGGAAGCGCCTCTTCATCGCGAGCGGCTGCCTTGGTTGAAGCACCAAGGCTGTGAGAGACAAGACTCGTCAAAAATGTGGAGGTGAGCAGCGGAATTGGATCTTCGGCGTTGGTGGAATGATGCAGGAGCGGGAGGAAGGGCTTGTAGGGACTAGGATGCGCGATCAATGCGGAGGACAGCGAGGGAACATCTAAAGTGTAGAAATAATTGTCAGCTCGCATCATTCTATGTAAAAGGCAAATATATCATTACCGTTAATCAAGTCCGACGCCAGCACCAGGATGTACTGCACAATATCGGTCCTCCTGGACGCCGAATCCAAGACACTCTTGCTATCGGCATGGCCAGCAAGCAGACCAACATAGCCCTGAATATCGCCTTCAACGGTTTGACGGCGTTGCTCTTTGCGGACCTTGTCCACAGCCTTGATCTTCTTAAGATGGTCGTCGGTGATGTTGCCAGCTCGGACAGCTCCCTCCCACGGGATCGGGCGAGCTCGAATGTTGTTCTGCAAGGAGCTCAAATACGTCGGAGGCTCGAGAGGCATCGACGACATGATGCCTGTCTATCCGTCTGCGATTCTAGATGAAGTTCACCCAAATAAAGAAAAGGGACGAGGAAATACAATCACACGGAGCCTGTGAGGTTATGACGATGTCCGTGATAGATGGAGTTGCCCGTCCCATCAGGTAAGAATGCCAAGAGGCGGGCAGTCCACGTTTTGGCTCCTCAGGCCGCTCTCGGTCCTACGCAAGCAGGCAGTCGCTTTAGTACTGATTAACGTGGAGTTTGAGTCGTTCTTGCATTGGCTCTTCTGCCTTGAGCTTCTTTTTTCGTTCTCGTCTTGCTGTCATTCGTTCTTAGCTTTGCTCTCGACTCTCATTAATCTCAGGACCTATCCATCCTCTCCTCGAACTTGTGACGACAAGGGAACATCAGATCGCATCGTCGTACCCGGAACTGCTGCCTTCCATGATAACGGCTAGGTGATTTGCTACTAGCGAGTAGCTGACTGTCTACGACACCATGGCGCAGAATACGCAAGGGTCGAAATCGAAATGGAAAGTCGGATCGTTTTTGCAGCAGGCAGTCGCCGGGGTGGAATCCAGATTGGATATGATCTTGGCTGAGGAGGAGGGCCAGAAGCCGTTGACAAGGTCCTCATCCGTCAAGTCAAAGCAGAGCGAGAGCTTAGGACAACAGGCGGCAAGCCCCAACCTGACTACAAGCAGTATGGAGCCTCTGAATGTCCCCGCGGGAGTCTCGAGGATGGCGTGGCTAATTGCTTTCCAGCTGTTTCGCGAAGCTCATCCAATGCGCGCAAAAATGATCGTCTACACGAACGCTTGGCTCGGGCAATGGCCAAATCAAATGCCGCCGGGAATGTATCGCAGTCTCCTCCGGGCAGGGTCGCTTCGCCAGCCAGTTCCTTACCAAGCAACGGCACGCGGTCGAGTTTAGATATTGAATCAAGCATTATCTCACAGACAGGGAGCGCAGAAGAACGTCCGGATAGCCCGCTTGTTCGAGAAGCAGGCTCACTGGAACTACCTGCAGGCTCTAGGACAAGTTACGACTCTGGGGTTGTTTCGCGAAATTCCAAGGAGCTCACCGCATCGCATATTGACGAGATCGTGCCTACCGAAGAGTCTATAGGGACCGAGCAACGTCCCTCGCAAGAACTGGGCACAGCAGAGCACTATGAGACCGGCGAATTCGAGAGCCCGCGAGTATCGCAAGACCTGAAACTAGCCGCGGCAGACACCGCAACGGATACAAACAGCGATAATCCAGCTATTGCGCAGCTGCAGGCAGAGCACAAGGCAGCGGAGACCCGCCGGCAGGAGGAATTGCACTTGTACATTGAACGAATCGATGCGCTACAATCCAAGCTAAAGTACCTGGCCAAAGAAGCAGCCGAGTCTGCTAGGAAAGCTGCAGCAACCGCTGAGCCTGGGAGTGCCGAGAAACAGCTCCGTGAGAAGGACGAAAAGATTGCGCTACTGTTTGAGGAAGGGCAAAAGCTCTCCAAGTCGGAGATGGACCATCGAACGGCGATCAAGAAGCTCCGACAGCAGCTAGCAGATAATGCGAAGATACAGATGGAGACTAAGAAGAAAACAGAGAAACTTGAACGGGACCTGGCGAACTTTGAGGCTAGAGCAAAGCGTGCTGAGGCTGCGGAGAAACGGGCGAGCGAGTCACTATCCTCGCAAACAAAGGTCGCACGGGACCTCGAGGCGGTCACGAATGAGCGGAACGCATTGTCTCAGACAGTTCAAGAGATGAAGGCACAACTTGCGCGAGCGGTTGCGCGTGCCGAAGGAGCGGAAGCCAAAGCCGCGTCAGATGCTTTGGAAAAGGAGAAGCAGCGGACTGCTCAGCTGGAAGAGGAACTTGCGAGTGTCAGGATTGAGCGCGAGATTAAGGAGGAAAAACTAAGGAGGGAAGTTGCTGATCTTAAGGAAGGCATAGAGCAAGAGAAGGAGAAAGCTAGGATACTTGAGGCCGAGCTCAAGGGGGAGCAGTCTATCCTGGAAAGCAAAATGGAGTCGCTTCGCGCTAGAGCAGAGGAAGCCTCGTCCGGTTCTACCGGCGAAACTCAGGCCAAACTTTTACGCCAGATCGAGACCTTGCAAACGCAGTACGCAGTGGCCAGTGAGAACTGGCAGACCCTCGAAGGTTCACTACTTTCAAGGCTAGCCAATGTGGAAAAAGAACGGGACGATATTGCAAGGCGAGAAGGGGAACTGCGACGGAAGATGCGTGAAGTGGTGAGCGCCCCCTGCGTACATGTAGTCAATCTTAGTTGCTGGCTGACATCAGCACAGAATCTCAAAGCGAAGAGGCTTGAGGAAGAGCTTGAAAATGCTAAGGAGACCCAACACGATCTGGAGAGCAAACTTGAAGGGCAAGTGCAAGAAATCCAGAAGCTAGGTCAAAAACTCAGAAAAGCCGAAGACGACTTGGTTGCTGCACAGAAAGACTTCGCTGAGCAGAAGAAGGTGTGCGATGCGACATGGGCTCAGAAACTTGAGGATGAGAGGACGAAGTGGCGGGAACACGCGCTGTCCACTCAAAATTCGCTCCAAGAACCGCGTACCCAATCGCCTGTTGCTCTCAGTCGTAGAACCAGCAACCTTGACACAACCGGGGCGTCACTGTCTGACTACAGGCCCACGAGTCGCCGTTCTTCAACGCTCCTCACGACATCATCAGACCTGGGCACGCCCCCGCGTCAGGATTCCCTTCCTGTTCCCGTACTATCCCCACCGATGTCAACAAATCTGTCCAACCCTCCGATCATGGAGTCTCCGGTCATCACCTTCGAGCCGGACGAATTCTTCAGCGGCTCCGCGACACCAGCTACCCCGTCCGCTTATGGATTTGCCCCAAGTCATCATTCTCGAGGTATCAACGATATCATCTCGGAGTCGACTGTCGGCGCTGGACCATCTGTTCAGCTGGTTGAGCGTATGAGCGCTACAGTTCGCCGCTTAGAAAACGAAAGAGCCGCTGCCAAGGATGAACTTGCACGGATCACCAGGCAACGTGACGAGGCTCGGAAGCAGGTTGTTGACCTCATGCGGGAATCAGAGGAAAAGAAGGCCTCTGACGCTCGCGTGCAGGAACTCGAGAGAAACCTTGAAGACTTGGACCAGCGCTATCAAACAACTCTGGAGCTGCTTGGCGAGAAAAGCGAGCAAGTCGAAGAGCTTCAGGCTGATATCGCTGATCTCAAGAAGATATATCGGGAGTTGGTCGATAGCACCATGAAATAAGCCCTTTCCCCGACTGGTCTCATTTCAGAAGAGCCATTGACTATCCTTTCCTCATTTCTTCCTTTCTTGTGTATATATTTCTTCCCCCGAGAACTTTCCTGCTTCAGATCTAGAAGATCATGTGTATACAGGCTACCCTCCGATAGAACATTCAACGTTTCAGATCACAGTGGTTCATTTTATAATTAAGCCCCGTTCTAATCCATGCAGACGAGGGATGAGGCCCTGGGTATCCGATACATGTTACACGTTAATCGCTCTGCAGTAAGATATTCTACCTACGTCAAATCAAAGTTCAATACCCTCTCTCTCAGCGGTCTGCAAGATATATTTCTTAACCTAGAAGAGAACGAAAGTCAGCTCGTTTATACTCCAGCCACCTGAAATCGCGGACAACCCACTTTTGCATCAGGCGCCATATCAATAGCCAGATGACCTTCAGAATCCTTCTTGTCGGCCTCTGCACCGGCCTTGAGCAATGTGATCGCCGCATCCCCATGGCCCTCAGAGACGGCGTGATGCAGAGCCGTTAAGCCATCGATGTCGGTAGCATTAACCGGGCTCTTCCCTTCTTCCAAGAGAAGTTTGATAATAGGGATGGATCCAATCGCCGCAGCGCGGTGAAGTGGTAATTGTCCTCTTCTGTCCTTGACTCTGGCGCTGCATTTGTTGGCTAATAACGTGCGCACGGTGGAGAGGTTGCCTTTGGATGTTGCGAAATGGAGGGCGTTCTACGAAGTGAGTGCGCGAGAATGAGTAACTAGTAGTTGGATCTGTAGTCATTGACACATACCTGGCCGGAGACGCTTTTGACGCTGACGTCTGCGCCCTTCCGTAGTAGTAGGTCGATGATGGGGTCGCCTTCTGCATTCTTCAGACTCGCTGCGATCATGAGCGGAGTCCACCCTGATCCATCCTAGTAGAGCATTAGCAATCCATCGTGTCATATGCGAGAGTTCAACTGACCTCGACGTCCGGATCGAAGTTCTTCTGAGCTACAAGGAGCTCTACTATGGAAAGGTGATTGAACGCAACGGCCCAGTGGATGGGGAGACGCTCGTCCTCATCTTTGATAGTAGCGAGTTTCGGGTTTGCCTGCAATCGAATCAGTATCGACGAGAAAAAGGACAGTCGCTTCGTTGTTGAGACCAAGTTATAGACATGGAGGATGATCTATATGCTGCGGGGCAGCTTTCCGCGCACTTACATTCAACAGCGACTCGGCAGTCGGAGCTGTCGCAAGTTAGCTTCTGAAGTCACATATTTCCAGAAAGCAACAGAAGTACTTTTGCCTTCTCTAGCTGCCTCATGCAGGGGAAATTTCGCTTCTTGATTTGGATCCATGATGCTGTACTGGACTGTCCCGACAAGTGGGGAGTATGGCGAGAAGCTCTGGAGGGGAGCTGTTGACACCTGAAATTCATTTAATGCCTCAGGCATTCAGCAAAGCTCTCTCCGCCGAAAGGCAAATCGGAGGTCATTGCTGTCAAATTACTACCTTGACCATCGGCTCTCAATTCTCGCCCTTGCGCCTTTCTGCTACGGTCACTTTTCTTGTCTGACACATCACGGATGCGGTGACTTTACTCAAGCGAGTTCCACCGACGATTAGGCCCTTCAAATAGGATCCAGGACGCGTACAGCACGTCCTCTTCGGCGATCTGCGTCAGTCTTTAACGCCAGCACCGCCCTGAACAATCATCGGACTTCTGCAATTTCGTCTAAGTTCTCTACAATTGAATACCATGGACGTCTTCCCTTCCACCACACCGGACGAAGCCGTCCGCAAGTCCGCGAAGCGAACCGCTGAACTTTTCGGGTCCGAATACCTCATGGTCACACCTAGTGTCGCGGATGGATCGATCGGTCTGTCCTACCGACGAAAGGCGGAATACTCAGATGTGAAGGAATTACCTCCAGCTCTCGCCGAGAAGCAAGCGAAAGCAGCAGCAGCAGGCCGCGCGAAGCGCCCAAAGATCCAACCGCAAACGAAACCGCAAGCAGACGGAAGCGGCGCCTCGATGTCTCTCGTGAGGAGAGCTGCAGGACCGGCCGCGGGCGGAGTGGGTGGTGAAGATCAACCGAAGAGTCTGATTCAGAGACCCTCGGCTACGCGACAGCAGAGACCTGACTGGCATCCTCCTTGGAAGCTGATGAGAGTGATCTCCGGACATCTGGGTTGGGTGCGGAGTTTGACGGTGGAACCGAACAACGAATGGTTTGCTAGCGGTGCTGGAGACAGAACGATCAAGATCTGGAATCTTGCGACAGGTGCTCTTCGTCTGACGCTGACGGGCCACATCTCTACCGTCCGCGGTTTGGCCGTGTCTCCTCGGCATCCGTACCTCTTCTCCTGTGGTGAAGATAAAATGGTCAAGTGCTGGGATCTGGAAACAAACAAGGTCATCCGCCACTATCACGGTCATCTAAGCGGAGTATATACCCTCGCTGTACATCCGCGCCTCGACCTTCTGGTGACCGGTGGTCGAGACGGTGTTGCCCGGGTCTGGGATATGCGGACAAGAAGCAACGTCCACGTTCTGTCAGGCCACAAGGGCACCGTCGCCGACTTGAAATGCCAGGAAGCCGACCCACAGATTATTACCGGTTCTCTCGACGCTACAGTGCGCCTGTGGGACCTTGCAGCCGGAAAGGCCATGGGTGTCCTCACGCACCACAAGAAGGGCGTGCGCAACATCGCCATCCATCCGCGAGAATTCACATTCGCCAGCGCCAGCACAGGAAGCATCAAGCAATGGAAGTGTCCCGAGGGCGACTTCATGCAGAACTTCGAGGGCCACAATGCCGTCATCAACTCCCTCGCCGTCAACGAGGACAACGTCCTCTTCTCCGGTGGCGATAACGGCTCCATGTGTTTCTGGGACTGGAAGACAGGCTACAAGTTCCAGTCCATCGACACCATGGCCCAGCCGGGTTCTCTGGACGCCGAAGCCGGTATCATGTCTTCTACATTCGATCGGACCGGCTTGCGTTTGATCACCGGAGAGGCCGATAAGACCATCAAGGTCTGGAAACCGGACGACGAGGCCACGCCCGAGTCTCATCCTGTCACTTGGGCACCGACTCTTGGCAGACAGAGATATTAGTTTAGGCCGTGGATGTCATCTTTATACCCTTGATCCAAATGCAGAATCGGGCTTTTGTTTTGTTCTTTTGTCGCACATGGAGTTCAGCGTTTGTTTTAGGTTGATGTTGATACAAGGTCATGGGAGAATTTACAAAAGATATTTCTGGTTGTATGATATGCACTCGAACTGCGTAGGGTCAATCACATTATAATGGTCCTGAATCTCCCTGCTTGATCATAGCACACTAAAACGAGCTAAGGGTATCTTTGCTATCAAATCAGTCTTTTTACAGACAGTCACAAATCAATACCTGGGTACACCGAAGAATGCGAGTGCAAGTCCGAACCCTTATTGGTCCATACCCAACCCCAATCCCTTCGCTTCAGTGTCGTCCCGGAACGCGGCTCGAACATCTTCTGGTGCAATCCGAAGCCTCACTTTCCCGCTTCTGTCGCCTCGGCTTGGAATGGCGGAACCGCCTAGGGGTCCCTTGACTCCGGCCCCGTTTTCCAAGGCAAGGACTCCGGAGTTCATGAGTTCCATAGCGGCAAAGCCAAGAGCTTTCACACGGCCCCCGTTGTTCCCAGACAGCAAGAAATCCTTGATGCCTGTGCTGGCGACTGCAACTGCTGCGTCGGCGATTCTCTTGGCTTCGTCGATCACGTCGCCGAATGTTGACTCTGTAATACCCGTTCGTTTAACGCGGGCCAGTAACGCAGCGAGGAAGAGCTTTGCGGACAGCGGAAGGCACCGGAGTGATTGCTGGAGTGGGGTGGAGGTGGCTTCTTGGATGGCTTGCTTGATAGTAGCGATGGTGACTCGGCCTGCAGACTGCTTCTGCGCTGTGTTCTTTTGAGGTGACTCGACCTTGACTGTTTGCTTGCTAGTGGATTTCTGTCGTCGTGCTGGGGTTTTACTGGGAGTAGGGGGCAGGGACTCGTTGTCGTCTCCGTTCTGTTCCGCGTCAAAATCCTCGATCTTTGCAGCCTCGATGGACTGTTCTGCAATTTCCACCGCGCGTCGACAGATGTCTAATGCACGTCGAGCATCTCCACTGACGGCAGCTACTTTTCGACTAGCGAATTGAATGGCATCAGCGTCAACGATGTTTCCAGGAACATTGGCCAGTCGAGTGCTGATGATCTCCATGAGATCTGTGTGCTTGTAACCAGGGAACGTAATGCGAGTCAATCCGAGACGGCTGGAGATTTTGTTGCTCAACGTCCTCTCTGGCAGGTCCATGGTGTTTGCCACAGCAAGGACTATAAGTCGTGAATGACGAAGGGCGGGCCAGTTGAAGAAATTGTACATGACGGATTGATTCTTTGTGACCAACTGATCAAGCTCGTCCATGAGAACGACACATGACACTCGTCTGGGGGAGGGATGCGAGAATTCTCTTTCGAGAAGGTCAAGCGCATGGGAAGGAGAAACGCGATCACCCTTGAGCGCTTCCCAGAGCAATGAATAAGATTGATGAGGATCAGTCACTTTCATTCCGTTGATTTCGACAAAGATAAAATCGTCCATTTCCTCGGCGAGAACAGCAGCATTCAACTGCGCAACCACCTCACGTACTGTAGCTGTCTTGCCGGTCCCAGGTGTTCCCGAGATATAAATGCAGGTGCCAGTTCCTTCCATGATTGCTGCACTGAGATGATTATAAACAGTGTCGAATTCTGTCTTCCGACAAGGAAGTGATGTAGGTACGGTCGAAACATGCAGTAGCGTACGTGCTTGGCGATAAGGTGACTCGAAATGAGAAGGACGCAAAACACGAGTTCCAAGTGGTGTAAACTCTAACGGCTTCTTAACTACGATCCTATGGCAGCTTGTCAATCTCTGTCCCGGAAATCGTCAGACATGACTTCATACCTCTTGTGCGACGGGGTAGTCAGAGCTTTCTTGCGTCGCGATTGAGGAGTAGTGTTCGAGGCAACTTTCTGCCTCTTTCGAGGTGTAGAGGGAGCAAAATCATCATCCTCTTTCGTATCAACGTACTGAGTGCATTTCCGTTAGCAGCCATTTCTCACGCGAGCAGGGGGACTCACCTCGTCATCAACACGCTTGCGCTTGGCCGCTTTCAACCCGTCCTTGACCATAGCAATGAGGTCGTGGATCTTATCCTCCCGGTACACGTCCTCCCAAATGAATTCGTCGGTATATCTGCCTTGAAGCTGGTTTACGCCTCTCCGGCAGATAATGCATTTGTTGAACTCGGCCAATTCCTCCCTGCCTTTTGGGGGCGTGCCGTTCGGATATCTGGCAAAGAAAGCCTGCTTGGACATCACGGTAGCTTTACCATTGATCGACGTGATAGGGTTGACATTAAAATCTGCTGTCAAATATTGTTCGTTCGGCAAAGCGTCCGCCCTTCGCTTGTTTCTGGTCGACATGAACTCATCCGGGGACGCAAACCACATGATATTGACCGACTTGACCACCCCATCCTCTGCCTCCTCATCTTCTTCCTCTAGAAACTGAGTGATGATGCCGACCCAGTCCTTTCTCGGTTCCGGAGATTTGAGCAGCACGACTTGACCCAACCGACACTCGAAGGAACCCATCCGCGCCCCTATGATATTCCGTCGTCGCTTCCCATTAGGGCGAGCTGCGCGTCTGCGAGCTGACTTTGTCTCGGCCTCATCGGTGGCCGGGGTTGTTTCTTTGTTTTCAGTATCTTCTTCTTCTTCAGTGTCATAGATCCAATGCCACGGAAGATCTTCATCCCCCAGCTCGTCGTCGGAATCATCGCGCACTAGACCACCTTTGGTCATCCATAATTGTGCTCGTTGTCGTGCACTGCGCCTGCGAGAAGGAGTATTCTCAATTTCGTCAACAGAGGCCACGGCCATTTCCTTCAATTGGTGTGTATGTGGAAATGGGTTGCAAGGTCTGGCCTAGAATCGGGAATGAATCTACAGAAAGAGTTTAAGACGCGTCAATGCGCGTTGTCCACTTTGACCCTGTTTGGGATTAGTGTGGTTGCTAGCTGTCCACCAATCGAAATCACGGCACCCACACTTCCTAAAAGGTCTTGTATACAACTTTACTTTGTGCTACCTCGCTTTTCACTATTTTGAATCAATTGCCTTTCTGATACCCTTTTTAATATAGAGCTGTATTATCTTTGAAAGCACTGAGTATGAGTATATATCTCAATTACCAACAGCTGCTATGTATTGATGAATCGTTCTCTGATACCCGGACGTCATCGAGTCTTGAGCAAGCACCTCACTTTTGACCTCTTCCTGCTTATACTTGCACTGAAAGTGAAGTTAAAATGACAGCTGATTAGCAGTTTTGGACATTAGAATACTCTTAGTGAATACATACAAGCTTAATTCCTTATGGTTGTTGACTACCTTACATGAGAACTGATCTTCCGATGGCTTTACACCTCTGCCATCACAACTACTGTATTCATCGATAGGTTTGATTAATACTACCCAGTACTCAGCTTCTTTAAGGACATGAAATGAGAGTTCAACTCTCAGCAATGATCCCAACGCTTGTATTTCTGACATGTAAGACCTGGGGCACTGTTTCTCCTTATGGAAGCTCTTCTGTTTGCTTTTCACAACTTCCTTGTTTGCCTTGACTATTTATTCACTGATCACCCATCACCACCTCACCAGCCAACATCCATCCCACTTTCAATTCACTTTCATCCATTCTTGATTCTTCTTCCCCTTACGTCATCTATTCAATCCGTCACTTCATCAGTTTATTCTAATTCAGCATCACGTGCTGCCATTGACTTCCTTAACTATTTATTCCTCTCATTGAACACTTCTGCTGATTCTTCTCTGAGATGGTGAGAGAGTAAGTCAACACTTACCAACATCTATGTCCAAACCACTAAGCTCTAGCAGTCACGAGCCTGGAGGAGCAGCTGGTAAGAACAGAATCTTCGCTCCTCAAATCATGCAACATGATCAACACGAAGATTGAGCTTCATCTGACGATGATATGCAGAATGGGACCTCCCAGGCTACGACCTGAAGGCATCCAAGGCGCGTCGAATGAAGCAGTTATCTAAATCTCATCGGCCATCTCCATCCAATATGACCTCACGAATCGAACCACAGAAACAGCAGCCTCAAGCTCAGACCCAGCAAGGATCAAGCTCTCGCGGCGTGATGACTTCCAAAGGCCACACTGCACAGGTAAAAGGTGTTGGTCGACCGCCGAGAGCCTGGGGAAGCCCTGCGGTTCGACAGACGACAACGCGACGCACTTCAGACCAATTCTTCAAAGACACGCCCTCGAAGGCCAAATGGCGTAATGGAGTTGAGCCTGATGGTCAGTGGTACCATCCGTGTTATATGCACAAGGGACTCATTCCGTTTTCCTCCAGGTGTTGTGAATCTGCCAGCTGTATTCGGATCGATCAAATATGAGTAGGCAAACCTCGGCTTCTCTTCATGGGCTGGATGATTAAAATGTATCTCAACCTAGGTTCTTCGGAGTAGCGAGGACCTCAATGTGTGGACGGATCTCTCACGTCTCTCCAGGTCGTCACGAGGTGTTCGAGGAAATTAGCAAGAAGACGGGTGCTTTCGTGAAGCCGCCTGCCTATACCGACCAGGTGAGTTCTCCCACTCAACGAAGCCACTTAGAAGACGCTTGGGTCAAGATGCATTCGCTCATAGCAAACAGGCGATCTTTCTTTGGGGTGAACCGTCTCAGATTGCCTCCGCAAAGGAGCATCTTCAACGAATCATTGCAAAGTGCACCAGTTCCTCCGTTCCGACCAAGAAAAAGCTTGAGTGGGCGAAGATCAACGGACATTCCGTCAAAAAGGACGCAGATGTTGAGTTGAAGGAGAGGCGCGAACACATATTACAGCAGCTCAGAATGGCCCCCGAGAACCCTTCGACTTTTCCCGAGCAGGTCAGTTCTTGAAACAGTACAGCCTGGTTTTCCAATCTAACTCCTTGCACCCATAGATGCTCTTTTTATGGCCAAAAGAAGGCCCGGCTCTCGTTGACTCCCTCGGTCCACAACTAGAGGCCCTTGATGTTATCAGGGCAAAGTTCGGCTGTCACTTGTTCGTCCCAAAGGAAATGCCAGCGTACATTTGCGCCTTTGGACAATCGTGGGATACGATGAGACAAATAGTGCAGTGTTTGAGGACCAAGTGGAGCGAAATCGTTGCCAACAGCAATGTGAAGTCCAAGGTTTATGTTGTCGAGCCTCCTGCGCCAGCGTCCATGAAAGAGGCCATTGTCATGGAGCGCAACAAGCAGTTTGGAAAAGCATGCCTCCAGGGACCACGCCCCAAAAACCTTGAGCAGTGGGAGATCCGAGCCGCCTTCATACAATCAAAGAACAATGCTCGTCTGCTCCAGGCGATCGAGAGATCTTTGCGTGGCGTTGCCTTTGTTCGTGGTCATTTGCGTATGCGCATCAACCTCGGATCATTTGTGCTAGATGAATACCGTCTCCCCAAGGACGATAAGCCCTCGTATCAATTTGAAGAGTTTAGAGAAATGTTGCTGCATGAGCAAACAAAGGGCCGCTTAATCCCAGGGTACGCCTGACCACCACCTGAACGCAGAAGGATCACTGACTCCCATGAAATGTACAGACTGAACATCGGTAAAAACGAGCTGCTTGCCAGATGTTTCAAGGCCACAGATATCCTTGAACCGTGCGATAGCGTGACAGGGAAGCTTTCTGATGCCGAACCGGCTTTCTCGGTGAACTTTGAGTTTCTGGGATCGAACAATGCGCTGCTTCGACTAGAAGCCGAGTTTGCCAAAAGTCCTGGTGCGCATGAGTATGAGATAACTCAACGACGTTGGCTCAGTCCACGTAAGAGCGGACATTCTGCCAACCAGCGCCCCCCTCTCCAGATAGGCGTCATCGATTTCGAGAGGTAAAGTCAACTCTGACCGTGAAATATCCGTTTCCAAACTGATTTGTGCGCAACAGGTCCGACTGGCAGCTTGAAATAAAATCCCTCGAGTTCTATGAGGCATCGTCTATCAATGCTGCACTGAGGTCTTTTTCTCATTCTATCAATTTTCGACGCACTGAGGACATCAACGACATCTCTGCGAAGCCACAGAGGAAGGTCGTGTTCCCAGCGTCTGCCCCGGTATCGCGGTTTGTCGAAAAGACGGCGATCAGGTACCGACTGAAGAACACGAAGTACATCCTCGAGATCGCCAGGTACGACGAGTATAGCCGCACGAGTGCACCAGGGGGTCCAATCTCCGAGGTCCCTTCCAGTTCTTGGGGTGCATCGATCTTTGATTCGAACTGGGACAATCTCCTTGGACAGCACGCGAACATATCGCTTGGACATACGGCAAGGTACAGTCCTAGTCTGAACACGTTCTTTCCAGCAATAGAAGAAACTACCGGGCACAAATCGGAGGGCTTCTGGGAGTTGATTGAATTGGTGAGACGTGTTGCGCAGCTGCTTGGCTCGGCAAAGGCTCCCGCCGCAGATGTGAAGCGGCAAGATCCTAAGAGCCCTGCAAGCGATAAGTCCGACGAAGTCATCGCACGTCAGAATCGTCAGCAGATTAACATCGGCCCTCAAATGCGGGTCCTGTTGGATGAAGATCTCGGCACGTTGTTCTGATTGAGCTCTCTAGCAGATTCTGCGCCTCATAATGCGTAATGTAAGCCGCTACCCTTCCCCTTCCGTTGCTGCTGCCGGTCTCTAGCTAAATCAAATTTTCTGGTCTAGGCAGTCCCGTACAACGAGTCGAGGAATTGCGCCTGCGAACTGGGCGAGTTAGAGGACAAGAACACCTGGAAACAGACGGTCGAATGTTTCGAATACAATCCTCGTGTGTGCAAGAGCGCCTTAAACAGCTGGAAGAAGCTTGCATCAGTTGTGACGCAAGCGGGATGCTTTTTCTGATTCGCATTTCGCTGGGTCGCAATCTGGGGAATATGAGCATTGTAGCATTGTTGCGCCAGATTGTAACTAAGCCTACGGGTTCCTGTTATCTCTGGAGGCATGGGGATGTGCACCAGTATCATATCATTCCAAGGATTTTAACTGATTTTATTCTGGAACTGTACCATAAGCGCCTTTTCTTGTCACAAAGGTTATGCAATGGAATTAGCCAGCACCTGCAGCTGCTGTTGAAGCTTCGCCGCTTAGCAGCTTCTGCCTCAGAGCTAGAATAGCCAGTTAGTTCGAACAAGACCGCACGCAAGGCACTGATACTTACCATCTTCAAAGAGTCTCAGCTGAGCACTCTTGGTCTGTACAATCTTCTCTAGCTCGACACAATTGGTTTCCAAATCCTTGACCTTTTCTTCGTAGAACTCAATGGCCTTCGGTGCCGTCTGTTGGAGCAAGGCAAACTTAGCCCTCAAAATCTGAACTTGCAGGAGGACTCCACAGACCTTCTCAACGTAAAAGCCCGTCCCAACATCAACAAGCACCTTTTCTCGATCCGCAAGCTTACCCCTCACATACAGCGAGCTCGTCAGAGGAACCAGTATCTCATCCTTCCCAGCTGTCCCCTTCTTCTCCGACCCCACGACCCCATCATTGATAGATCGCACACAATCACGGAATCTAGATTGCGCGGCGCGCAGTTTCTGATGCGAGGAGGTCAGGTGCTCAAGCTCCGACGTGAGGCGGGTTTGGAGCGCGCGGAGTTGAGGCACGGAGAGGGATGCGATGTTCACTGTGGACGCTCCTTTAGTTACCACTGCGTGCAGTATATGGAATGCATCGAATTATGGCACATGCGAGGGAAGGGTGAGCTTACCGGCGCCCGGGGGAGCTCCGCCTGAGCTTGAAGAGTCGGATGCGGGGGAATTTGCAGGTGGCATTTTGGGGGTGATGGTTGATTAAGTGGTCTTTTTGAGTAGGAGAGGGACGGACGAAGCCGTGGGCTCAGGCTCCTGGTCGGAAGCAGGAGATAGCCTGGTGCACGGTGCTGGTTTATTTGAGGTGACCCAGCTGGAGAGTTCTGCTTTGAGTTCGATTGATTGATTGATGGAGATGGGTGCTTTTTTCGAACGGGGTTGATTGCGGCGCGTGGAGATAGTGGCCGCATGGACGGTTTTACTAGTTCGTGGGTACCGCCACGCACCTCTCTTGTATCGGACCAGATATGATTGCAGAGGATTGAGTTTTATGGTATTGATTGAGATTCTAGTGTACATTCATGTTACAGATATAAGTACATGGTTCTGCTTGCAGACTTGCAGACTTGCAGACTGGATGGGTCAGGGTGGCCAGCCGTGCTCATAGCCGCTCTAGTAAGGACTGGACGAAGGCCGGCAGCTGATCCAATGGCAAGTCTTTGCGAAGATTGTCCAGGCGACGACATTGTACCTCAAGTGTCTGCGCCTTCTTCCATCCTTTCCCGACCACGATGATCACGGGGTATCCGATCAAGTCCGCGTCCCCGAGCTTCCATCCCATCTGTTTGTCGCGGTCATCCAGGATAGCGTCGATGGGAGAGGGGTGATTTGAGACGAGAGAATCGTACACTTTCTCTGCCTCCGTTTCCAGTCCCTTCCCAGGAACGACTACTACCTCGTAAGGTGCCATTGCTCGGGGCCAATTGAGGCCCTTTGAATCCGCGAGACTGTCAGCTACGGCGCTGATCATGCGCGAGACGCCAATCCCATGACAGCCCATCTGCATGGGCACCAGCTGGTCTTTGGATTGAGAGTCTCCGGATAGCGATGGATCCACCATGACGGATGCCTGGAGGACTTCGCTGTACCGGGTGCCAAGGTGGAAGGTGTGTCCGAGTTCGACCGCGGTGTGAGTCTTCAACGAACCTTTTGCGCATTTGGTACATTTGTCGCCATCTTGTACTTTGACGAGGTTCAGCGTTTGATTTGTGCCTGGGAAGCGATCCAGCATGGAGTAATCAATCTCGTCGGCGGTGCGGTTGACCTTCTCCAGAAGATCACTTAGTGGTGGGCGCTTGTATACTCTTACCTGTGCGTCGTACAGATCCAGCACCTGTGGACGCTCACAGGAGCTGGAGATACCAGATTCCTTGTCAGACTTGACCTGTGAGACCCACTGTTCAAGCGGATTCTCTACGCTAAGGTCGATGTCAACCCCGGCTGCGGTGGCTATAGATTTGACGGCATGGGAGTTGACTTCGCGTTCAACGGGTTCTTGGTTTGCTTCGCGCATGGAGAACTTGGGGTACCACCCTCGCAAGAGAGTCTTTCTGTCTCTTGATATCGCCATCCATAAGTCAACTGAGACAGTTGGATTGTCTCCAGTCGAAGTCGCCCCCGTGTCGAAGCCTGATACCTGCCCAGCACCGGTATTTTGAGCCTCGTCGATGTTATGGGCCCTCCCATCTGCGAGTTCGTCGTTGTAGACATGGTCACAGTTCGAGCAGCTGATCACTGTGTCTTCACCTTTTGAGCTGGGAAAGTGGAATTCGTGGCTCAGGCTTCCGCCCATATTTCCCGAGTCTGCAACAGCGACTAGGTACGGTATTTTCAACTCATCAAAAAGGTTTTTGTAAGCCGCTTTCACTAAGTTGTACGTCTTCAAGGCTTCTTCAACACTGTAATCAAACGTGTAGAGATCCTTCATAAGGAACTCTCGCCCGCGAAGCAGGCCTTGTCTTGGTCGTGGTTCATCTCTATATTTCCTTGCTACATGGCAACTAATCAGTCACGGAGGTTTATAGAGATCACTATTTCACTTACAGATCTGATAGACGCGTAAAGGGAGGTCTCTATAGGACTTGGTGAGGCTTGCCACCAAAGTAGTAATTTCCTCTTCATGAGTAGGGGCGAGAAGGAAACGAGACTCTTTCCGATCCAAAAACCTGAAGACCTGCATACTTGAGTTAGTGTGAACTACCGAGCAAAGACGGAAGAAATTCACCTCTGAACCTTCTTTCAGACGACCTGACTGCTCCCAGAGCTCTTGAGAAGATATAGACGATAGAGAGACCTTTGAGGCACCTGAAGATCAAGTCAATGAAAGATTTTTCTGCAGAACAAATGATTTTTACACACCAACCGATCGCATATGCTTATCAATAAGACGCTCTAGCTTTTCTTGCACCCGCAACCCAAGCGGTAACATATGAAATATTCCTGAGTAGGCCTATCACAATAGTCAGAGAGCAGCTCCAGCATCACGACATAGGGCAGCTTACCTGTCGAAGAAAGCCGCCTCGTATCAAGAGTTCATTTGCATCCTCTGATCGAAGTCAATGACCTTCGTTCGTGAAAAGGCCCGTATAAGATTACTATACCTCTTTCGCCTTGGGAAGGCTTCTTCGAGATGCCTCCCGTCGGAATCCAGAAATTGGTAACACGATTTCTACCATCCGTCTATGATATATCAGTACGAGCAACAACTGATCAAATCTTGGGAATTATACGTGAAAAGCGCATTTCCGAGCTCTACTTGATCGAATCAATCCCAAGTATGCTCGACATGTCCTCGAGAAGCGGCCCGGGATCGGGCGAACCCCGGAAATCATCAATCGACAAAGAAATAATGTCAATAAACAGAGATATGAGTAAAAACAATAAGAGTCAATGTAACATTATACAATCATATAATCATATAATTCTTCATATTTGCAACTGATACTGAAGAGAGTACTCCATCGACATGGTCCAAGCGTCCGGCCGCTCGGGGACCGCAAAACTATTCTCCGGCGGCCAACAGCATCTCCGCAAGTTTCGTCTTCGGGCGGCAGAAAAAAAAAGTTGATGATAGAAGTCAACCACGAGCTTTTTGTCTGTCTGGCCATTTTACAACACTCCAATGGCCAAGGGCAAAGGAAAGAACTCCACTGGAGCAAATGCAATCGCAGTGGCTGATTCCAAGTCTGCTGGGGAATCTCTTCCCCAGCTTGAGGAGGGTGCATTTGCTGGTCTGCGACAGAAAATCGAACAAAGGTTGAAGAACGAGCAGGCCGCCAAACAGAACAAGTCGAAGAACAAGAAGGATCAGAATGTGGACAAAGCTACGCCGAAGAAGGAGAAGGAAGCTGCACCGAAGTCCGAACCGAAGCGTGACATCAAGAGCGATAAGAACGTCAAAGGCAAGAAACGGGACCGCAACGGAGAAGTGATCGCCAGGGAGGAGAAGAAGGCCGGTGGAAACCAGGATGACGCTTTACGCCAGGAAATTCTGGCACTTGGTGGTACCGAAGAAGACTTTGATATGCTGGCGGGTGTCGAATCCGAGTCTGAAGTGGAAGTCGCAGCGGATGCACAAAAGAAGTCGAAGAACAAGTCTGAAGATGATTCACTAAGAAAGGAATTATCAGCAATGCTAGCTGCCGCTGGTCAAGTTGTGCCCGATGACATTGAAGACGAGGACGAGGTGGCTGGCGCATCTGATTCGGAAGGAGTGGACGAGGAGGAGGAGGAGGAGGAACAAGAGGACGACGACGTTCAGCAGAGCGAGGACGGTGATGAGTCAGAAGAAGAGGAGGAAGCCTCTTCGGCACCAGTTGCCAGAAAAGCCGAGCCTCCCAAGAAGGAGAAGGCCAAAGAGCCAGCCCCTGAGAATATCTTCCCCAAAGAGTTCTCGAAACTAGTAAGTATATCCAGGTCTTGCCTCTCGAAAAGTACTAAATAAGTGGATAGAATATCCCTCCCAGGTCTGACTGGTATGCGACGGCTCTCCCTCCAATTACATCAACCACGAAACAAGCGAAGGCTTTGCCCCGCCACGTTGTGGAACGCGTTCACAATTATGCCGTCTCGCTCCTTGAGAAGGAGACTAAGATGTACTCGGAAGCGCAACAGGCATCGTCCTCTTCCTCTCACAAATTCTACACCACCATCATGTCGACCGGTACCCTCAGCGACAAGATTTCAGCTCTGACACTTGCTGTGCAAGAGTCGCCAGTGCACAACACCAAGCAACTTGAGAATTTGATCAATCTCGGCAAGAAGCGCAGTCGTGCTCAGGCGGTGGAAGTTCTGAGATCGCTGAAGGATATGTTCGCTCAGGGTACACTGCTTCCCAGTGATCGGAGATTGAGGACCTTTGGAAACCAGCCAGCGCTGATGGCGGCATTCCAAGGAGCTGGAAGCAGATGGTCGGAGGGCGACCCTCTTCCTGGAGGTTTACAAAACAGCCATCTCATCATGTGGGCATATGAGAATTTCCTGAAGGACCAATACTTTGAGGTTCTGAAGATCTTGGAGGTGTGGTGCAATGACGAGATTGAGTTCTCGCGCTCCAGAGCTGTGAGTTATGTCTATGAGCTGCTGAAGGAAAGGCCGGAGCAGGAAGCAAACCTGTTGCGGTTGCTGGTCAACAAACTCGGCGACAAGGCCAAGAAAATCGCCTCAAGAGCTACCTATCTACTTTTGCAGCTTGAGCAAGCTCATCCTCTGATGAAACCCACCATCATCAAGGCGGTTGAAGAGGTCCTCTTTCGGCCGGGCCAGGCCCAACACGCCAAGTACTACGCTATCATCACCTTGAACCAGACCGTTCTTAGTCTGAAGGAGGAGAGTGTTGCCGCTCAGCTCTTGGATATATACTTTGCGCTCTTTGTTACTCTCCTAAAGCCTGTCAAGGATGGCAAAGGCAAGAATCAAGGCAAGTTCGGTAAGGGCAAGAAGGGCAAAGGAAAGGATGATCCGGCAAAGAGTCAAGCACAGGAAGAAGAAATGCGTGAGAAGCTTGTCTCTGCAGTCTTGACTGGTGTTAACCGAGCTTATCCTTTCACGAACTCGGATTCTGACAGGTATGTCTATCGTCTACTGTAACGCGACGCTGAGCTAATCTGTCCGCAGACTTTCCAAACACATCGATACCCTTTTCCGTATCACGCACTCTTCCAACTTCAACACTAGCATCCAAGCCCTGATGTTGATTCAACAAATCACGTCATCTCATCAAGTTGGTGCTGATCGCTTCTACCGAACCCTTTATGAATCACTTCTCGACCCACGAGTTGCCACTTCCTCGAAGCAGTCGCTATACCTCAACCTGTTGTTCAAGGCTTTGAAAAACGATTTGAACCACCGACGGGTCAAGGCCTTTGTCAAGCGGATCGTTCAAGTCCTTGGTCTGCATCAGCCGGCTTTCATTTGCGGTGTCTTTTACCTTATCCGCGAGCTGGAGAAGACTTTCACCGGTATTCAGGCTATGTTTGATCAACCAGAGGAGAACGAAAGCGATGATGAAGAGGTGTTCAGAGACGTGCCTGATGAGGATGATGAGGAGCAAGCTCAACCTGCAGTTCCCGAAGATAAGCAACAGAAGCCTTCAAACGGATACGATCCCCGCAAGCGGGATCCGGAACATAGCAATGCTGACAAGACTTGTCTGTGGGAATTGGTAAGATGGCCTCACCTCTTATTTCAGCATCCGATAGAGCAAAGTTGACATCGTCTATAGCTACCTTACTTGTCTCATTTCCATCCGTCTGTGTCAGTCAATGCCGCTCACCTTCTGGACCACCGCCCGATGAGCGGAAAGCCAGACATGACAATTCACACATTGACACACTTCCTTGACCGCTTCATCTACCGTACCCCCAAGGCGTCCGCAACCATCCGTGGTGGCTCAATCATGCAACCACTTGCTGGTAGCGACGCGAAGGACCGGCTCGTGGTTACCGCCAAAGGTAGCCAGGATCTTCCACTCAACTCTGAGTCATTCTGGAAGACGAAGACCGAGGATGTGGCAGCGGAAGATGTTTTCTTCCATGAATACTTCAGCCGAGTTGGGAAGAGCAAGGACAAGGCCCAGAAGAGGAAGGACAAGGACGCCGGGGCGCGCGATGAAGAGGACGCAGAAGGACTTAGCGATGCCGAATCGGAGATCTGGGAAGCCCTTGTCAAGTCGCGGCCTGACTTGGAGGATGCCGGCGACAGCGACGACGATCTCGACCTGGATGATCTCGAATCCGCCTATGATCAGGACGAGGACGAGGAGGCTGCTGAGAGCGACGGTGGAGTCATCTTCAACGACGAGTCCGACGAAGAGATGGAAGACCTCGATGCCGGTGCAGGATCCGAAGCCGAGGAGCCGCCTACCAAGAGCAAGACCAAGGGCAAGAAGGTGGATGAAGAGGATGCCCTGGACGAGGAAGACGATTTCGACATGGATGTGTCAGACGAGGAGGCATTCATCGACAGCGACGAGGAGCTCCCGTCCGACATCGAGCTCGGAGGCGTGGAGCTGCCCAAGGATGACGAGGCATCTGATCGCAAGAAGAGACGCAAGCTCAAGCACCTGCCAACATTTGCATCGGCGGACGACTATGCAGCCTTGCTGGCCGGGGAGGACGAAGGGATGTGATGTTCTGCTACGGGTTTACGGAGATGTATGTACATGTGCATATAGATACCACAAAAGTCTATCTTATACCACGTGGCTTTCAAGGGGTTTCCCGCCATGATCTTCATTCTGCGGCTTCTGGAGTGTTTCTAGACACGATGCAGTCACGTGCAGCATGACATAACACACATCATATCCAGCAGCGTGGAAATAACAGGTGTCAGCTTGAGAAATCAGGATAGGTGAGACTTCAGCACAGCCTAGTAACTTCGCGCCATGGTCCTCTAGGCCTTAGCGCTTCTCAGCCGTCAGAGATTTAATTGCATCCTTCACTTCCCATATGGCAAAATCCAATAATAATGAAGAGTGGAGAGTGGAAATTTCCCCCTCCGGGCACGGAGGATACTACTGCCAGATGCAGCGTGCGGAGCGGGACACGATCTGGCGGCCCCACACCGCCACGCCCAGGACTAGCGCTGATTGGTGATGGACGAGGGGGGTTACACTGGAGCATGGGCCAATGGCGGCATCCCCTGATGATGGATGGACGTTTGCAGTCGTGGGACTCGTGGCCTTCTTGTTTGATGTGGACTGCTCTGTTGAAATCTCTGCTATTTCGTTCAGTATGAATGTCTTGGCTTTAGATGGCGAGATGGAGTACCTCTTAATTATGAGAGATAATGAAACTGTTGGGATAGATATGAATAGTGAATACCCGAGGTACTGAGTAGACTAGGGTACAGGTGGTCAGGGCAGGACTCAGACCTTGTAAGGTTCGCCCTATACAAGGAACCTTCTCAGCCACATCCACGCCCAGCCAGGCGTTTCCCAATTCGGTTGGACATGATGATATGGTAACTTGGTAAGGTACCTTTTCTTGAGCTCATACGTCAACTACAGTAACTACTATGCCTATTGCGGCTGTCTTCTCTCACTATTCTCACCGCCCAGCGATACAGAGTACTGTCGATGGGTCTCTTAACTGCTACAGGTGAATGATTCCAGAAGACACTGGCTGAGCACGTCATAGAGCCTAAAGAGTGATCATCCACCTGGCCTATGGATCTGCTCTGTCGGTTTCGCCGTCCGCATTGCGTCTATGATCTATCTGCCTCCATACTGTACCTTAAATTACGCAGTAGTTAGGACCTAGTCTACCAGTCTACCTATTAGCTGGTTCATAAGAGTTGGGATAACCCATGGCATTATTCTTTTAGTCAGTAGCATTAATTGTGATCGCAATCTTATTTGAATCAATGGATCATCCTTCTATATGAGTTTTACTTTTTCTCTCTTCTTCATCTTCTTTGAATTTACTCGTTGATCCAGGAGTTTGCCTTTTCCTTGGCCGATTCTTCTTACATCTTGTCTCTGTCTTCCCCTCATCTTATCGCTAGGCAATCAAATCGCTGCTTACAATAAGCCAAGTGAACGCTTTGGTCTGCTATTCAAAGTTCAATTCTTATCTCGCCTTTCTCCTGAATATCCTAAGATCAATTCCTCAAATATCTTGTATGTTCTGGTATCTCTGAATGTCTGCTGGGATTACCAGGGCTTTCATTCCTTTTCTGATTGGTACTAACGTCTATACCTGTATAGACCCGCCTAAATCAAAGAGGCGCAGTACATGCATTCAAAGGTCTACAACATTTCTTCTCTCGCTCACACCACCGACGGCTTCCATTTGCGGTTTGTCCGCACGTTAAAATGGCGTGGTTCACCTCTGCAGAAAACCCCCCAAACGACGACCGCTCGTCCAGCATGTCCGACCAGAATCAAGACTCAAATGAAAAAATGAAACATTTGGATCTTGAGTGTCAGGGTACTGCCGTGCAGTCTGATTCAGAGAACGGCGACGTCGGTAGGCAGATTGAGCTTGAGGCGGAGAACTCCATCAAATACCGCACATGTAGCTGGCAAAAGGTAATCGCGACCGGTTGAGCCATTTGGACGGCGCAGAGTGTTAACCTCATGTTGCTGTATAGACTGCCGCCTTGCTCTTTTCTGAGTATATCTGTCTGGCCATCATGTCGTTTCCATGGTCTTATTCCGTCCTGGGTCTCGTGCCGGGTCTGATTTTGACCGTGGTTGTGGCAGCAATTGTGCTGTATACGTCTCTGATTATTTGGTATGCTTGATTGTCATGTATTCGCGCGGTTTGGGTGCTGATACCGATTAGGAAATTTTGCTTGCGCCATCCTGAAGTCCGTGATGTCTGTGACATCGGCCAGTACCTCTTCTGGGATTCCAGGATTGCTTGGTATATGACTGCCGTCATGTTCTTGTTGAACAACACCTTCATTCAGGTATTCACTCCTTAGTCCATATTCCCACCCCGTGCGGGTTCTAAATTGTCTTAGGGCTTGCATTGCTTGGTCGGTGCCAAATATCTCAACACAATGACCAATCATGGAGCGTGCACTATCATCTGGTCATTGGTGACTGCCATAGTTTCCCTGGTGTTCTCGCTGCCACGGACGTTTAGCGGATTATCCCAGGCTGCCACTTTGTCGGCAATTTTCACCTTTGTATCCGTCATACTGGCGGTCATCTTCTCGGCCATTGAGGCTCATCCGGCTGGCTACACTGCCGCACAGGGTGAGCCAATTGTGACCGCGATCCCAGTGGTGGGCACCACTTTCGTTTCCGGTGTCAATGCATTTTTGAACATCAGTTACACTTTCATCGGCCAGATCACACTTCCCAGTTTCATCGCTGAGATGAAGGAACCCAAGGACTTTTGGAAATCGGTTACCGCCGTGACAATTGCCGAGATCATCGTCTTCAGCCTGGTAGGCGCCATTGTATATGACTACACTGGAAATCAGTACATGACAGCACCTGCATTCGGCTCGATCGGCAACGAGGTCTATAAGAAGATATCTTTCTCGTTCATGGTTCCTACCTTGATCTTCCTTGGAGTTCTGTATGCATCCGTGTCGGCACGTTTCATCTTCTTCCGTCTTTTCGACAATACACGCCACAAGGGCAATCACACCGTCGTCGGGTGGGCCGCATGGACCGGCATCCTTGCCGTCCTTTGGATCATGGCCTTCATTATCGCCGAGGTCATTCCCTTCTTTTCGGATCTGCTCTCCATCATGAGCTCCCTATTCGATTCGTTCTTTGGGTTCATCTTCTGGGGGGTGGCCTATCTGCGTATGAGACATGCAGACCACGGGCCGGGCTTCTACAAGAAGCGCGGTATCCGCGGCTGGATTGGCTTTATCGTCAACATTGGGCTGATCTTGATCGGATTATTCTTCCTAGGACCCGGAACCTATGTAAGCCTTCCTCTTAAGCCTTTTTCATGAGCGTGTCGCTAACATGACCATACGCAGGCTGCCATTATGAGCGTCATTATAAGCTATCGGACGGGTTCCGTTGGAAGCCCATTCTCCTGCGCCGATAATGGATTGTGATGTCTTATTCTTCTTATTTCTTGTTTATTTTTCTGCTTCCCTTGATCGTGCAACGAGAAAGAGAAAGACGAAGACGAAGACCGCGAAGCTGGATCTTCGGGCCACACGACTCAAAGGATCTGCTATTTAACAGTTTGTTGCTATTCATGATGTTTCACTTGTTGAACGTTGCGCGGCGGCTGCCTGGTTCGATATTCATTTGACTGTTTAGAGTATTTCATTCGCAGATGGAGTTCCCAGAAGAATAGCCAGCAGCACGAATCCCGCGGCCAAAATGTGGGCACTATTTCGCTCCGACGGAGCCTAGTGGCCATTGGTTAGGTATTCTGTCAGACTTCCCAATTTGACCGCCAAATGCGTAGATTGTTAGACACGCGTATATTGTAATTTCGCAGATATGATTCTCTCCCTTCATGATTATCATCTCATCTCATCTCATCTCTAACAAGATTGAGCTCATTCCCGATCGCAGCCGATTGTCCGCGGAATTGTGTTATCTTCACGTGACTTTTCCGTTATCGCAGCTCTTCTCCGCATCATCACCGTCATTTATCTGCTCAACTTTCTGATTCTGCAGATACCTTTTCTTCTACGCGTCAGTTACCCATCATGTCTGCTCTACGGCCTTTGCGACGAGGTGTGAACCTCCTGGGCGCAAGATACGTCTCTCAGTCCGCCCGAGTTGCCGCCAATGGCTCCAACATCCTCCAGCGGCAGCTCTCATCTCCGCTCCAGGGCCGCTCGGCCGCTGGCATAGCTCCCCGATTCACTGCTGGGCCTTCGGTGAAATCCCAAAATGGCGGCATGCGGCGTCATGCCTCGTCTACTGCCTCTGGACCGGTCAAGAAGACTCAATTGTACGATTTGCACATTGCCCGGGGAGCGAAGATGGTACCCTTTGCGGGGTACTCTATGCCCCTGCAGTATTCAGATCTCAGTCACGTCGAGAGCCACCACTGGACCAGAGAAAAGGCTAGTCTGTTCGACGTGAGCCATATGTGAGTATTTCAATACCAGAATGATTGACATTCAAGGACGAACTGATACTAACTTGGCTAGGGTTCAACACCATCTGAGCGGTCCCGGAGCTATGGAGCTTCTAATGAAGGTCACTCCCTCATCTCTGGACAAGCTCAAGCCTAACACCTCGACACTCTCCTGCCTGCTTGAAGAAGGCACCGGCGGCATCATCGACGATACCGTCATTACCCGCCTCGATGGCGACGCATTCTACTTCGTCACCAACGCCGGCCGCCGCACCGAGGACCTGGCCTTTCTGCAGGCCGAGATCGAGGCGTACAGGCAGACCCACGGCGCCGACAGCATCAAATGGGAGATCCTCAACGACCGGGCCCTCGTCGCCCTGCAGGGCCCGCTCGCCGCCTCCGTCCTCCAATCCCTGATCAGCTCCCACGGCGCGGCCTCCCCCGCCGACACCGATCTCAGCACCCTCTACTTCGGCAACTGCCGCTCCCTGCACCTTACTCTGCCTGACGGCACCCCAACCCCACAGCCCCTCCTCATCTCCCGAACCGGCTACACCGGCGAGGACGGCTTCGAGATCTCCATCCCCACAGCCGGCTGCCCCCGCCCCCCCACCC